>VFFE01007859.1:1791918-1930436 GCA_008921705.1 Burhinus oedicnemus
TGACGTGATTGTCATCCTGGGAGCTTGATACGGTTTTGTATATATTTCATTATTTTTCTTTTTATTATTTTATTATCAATATTTCATTAAAGTAGTTTAGATCCTTCTAAACTCTTAAGTCTCTTTTTCTCTCTCTCTCTTGCCTCCTGAGCGGAGCAGGAGAGAGAGAGCATCTGTCGTTCCACCGGATTTAGGCCAATTTGGCCCAAACCACGACAATTAGTGATTGCTCTGCCACTCTATATAATAGATCTTTTTATTTAAGATTTTATATTTTAGGGAGCATTCTTTGAAACCTTCTGACTGAATAAAATGTTATAGTTTCTAGTGCCAAGGAATTAGTTTTTCGCACATGCACTGAATCACATAATGGTTGCAGTTGAAAGGGATCTGTGGAGGTCATCAGGCTTTGCTTGACAGGATAATAACACGGTAGAGAAGAATTCCTTGGGATGTACCAATGCTTTAGAAACATAGGTGAACTGTTTGGCACCTTTTTGAGCTCTTATGCTGCTGTTGTCAGTCCAGCATGCAAGATGTGTTTATTCAGAAATTCAGAGTACCTGAACGCTTCTGTTAGTGAGCAAACACAAACTTGAATGAAAGACATTAAGGACAGGGAAAACCAAAAAGGAGGAGAAAATCCAAATAGTGGTTGCACATAGTCATTGCATTCAAGATAAAGGCTCCAGATTTTGGGGGGTAACTATGCACCCAGTGTACTACTGAATGCTATCTCATTGCCATTGTGCGCTCTCCCATATCTTTATTCTCTTCTTACTTGTTACAGTCTCTTCCAGCTCAGAAATCAAGGTAATATTCACTAGGTCAGCTGTAAACAAGGGTAACTGGTCTAATGAGCTACACTCTTGCCCTATAGTCAGTGGACACAAACAGGCACTTTTAAAGTGCCAGTCTTTTTATCTGATGTCCTGTGATAGGTGAGATTAACTGCCTTCTAAATGTTCCTGGTTTTCTTCATTGAAGGTAAAAGTTACCAACGGCAATTAAAAATGTCTAGACAATACAGATCCACAGTTTAGTGGAAATTCTGCTTTCTCACGTGCTTAGGTAGTGCCTGCCCCAGTGTTTTGAGCAGTGCTAAGCTACAAATAAGATTTAACAGCCTAAAGAAGTGCTCAGTTAGACCACACTGAATAATTATACAGTAATTCCAATAAACTTGAATTTATGTGATATGATTATGTCTTCTAATATTCTGGAATATTTCTTTCTCCCTCTAAAAGCATGAAATATATTGCAATTAAGAGATGCTGCAAGATGCTTAGAGCAACTGAAGGCAAAAAAGTCGAGTTAATTTTTAAGGGATTTAATGACAGTTTTACTCCAAACCGGTTTATTCTAAAGGATGAAAGCTAAATCAGCCTTCAGAAATTTAAGATTTCATTTATTAGAACTGCTTTATTTCCTTCAGTAATGATTAGAATTCCCATAGTCTAAAACAGAAGATTATGGGCTGCAGCTATAGAATAAAAGAGATTTTACTTCTATTGCTGCCCATCAGACACCAAGTAAAAAAAGTAAAGTGCCTTACAGCAGCATGCAGAAATGGCAACTCATCAAGTAGACTATATGCTAAGGTGTCACAGTTCAGAGCAAATACTAGCACTGGCACTGGCAATGCCTTTTAACAGACAAAGGTTAAGTATCATTTTTTTGGCATTTTTTTGTTCTAGATTTCTGTTGCACTTCAGAGTTGACATAAAGAGAAGTAAGCTTGGTTTTGTTCTTATTTTGATATTGGTTGTATCTTCCAACACACTGACCAAAGTCTTTTGAGACTTTTGTGTATATACCATAATTGAGCTGCATAAGCCTGGATAGCAGTCATTGTCTTCAATAGCTATGCACAGTAGTAGCTAGGAAGCGTATAGCAAATATTTCTACTGAAGCATACAGGAACAATAGGTAAGTCTCTCACTCATTTTTGCTATATGGCCTTCCCAATGGCAATAGAAATAAATATATAAAATCAATTTTTTGTCACGTCAGTTTTTATGGCCTTTAATGTATGCACCAACAAGTCACATAAGCGGTGGTAACTGGGTATGTACACAACTCTACAATGAAAATTTATTTCATAGCTGTGGTAGCTTAAAATTAAGATTATCAGTTAATGACAATAATCTGAGATGTGGAGATAACTTGGTCTTCCTCAATCAAATATTGAAATCCTTTGAGAAAGAGATAAAAGCTGGTAATCTTTTTGCATTGTTCAGATAACAATCTCAACTTGATTGAAACTTCGAACAAAAAAAAAAGGCATTCTCCAACTAAGAAAGTAATCCCTTTCTCCTTCTGTTGATAACATTCTTTATTCTGCAGGAATTTTTGCTGGTTTTTGTTCTAAGTTGATGCTTTGCATTTACCTGAACCAGCTTTTGTGGATTTCTATGATCTCTTTGGTGGCTGAAAGATAGCTTGACATTTAAAGTCAGCTAAATGTTATGAATCTATTTAATGCTAATAATATAATGCATTCTGTTCATTAGTACTATTACAAGAATGCAGTTTGTAAAACTGGTAAGATTTCATGAATCATTGAGTGATTTTGTTGGCAATCACATTATATATTGAAATCAGCTGCATTTTTCCATACCACTGCTCCTATTTATTGTACTCTGAACTACAAATCACTAATGGCAAGGAAGTGTCTTCTAATTTCAAACCTAAATTTATCCATGTACAATTTAGATCCATTTGGTTTGCAGCCAGTATACCTTTCCTCCTAAATAAGTCATGTTTGTGGGATTCATTTCCCTAGGTTAAATTAGCCATATTCTTCTAACCTCTTCTCCAAAAATCAACCATCTGACTAAGCATGCGTTTGCACATCCTTTTCTCCACTTGGGGTAAAATCCAAAAATACGTTTCAAGATCCTAAGTGACATTTTAGACAAAATTTATGTGTGTAAATTCAGGAGAATGATCCTGGAAAACTGCCTGTGACCTCCACAGGCACAATGTATCTATGAAAACCTTTCTATATTTTTTCCTAATTCTGGACACCATAGAGGCTCAACTGTGGACCACATCTCTGCCAAGCTGGCTGCTTAAGCAGCTACCTCCTGCCTAACACTCTTTGGATAGGGAGGAGTGTGAGGTTTTTGTATTTCATTTTTGTATTTTTTTCTCCTGCCAGATCTACAGTCTTATTTGGAGGTCATGCTCTGAATACATATGCCCTTCCATCGTTCTGTGGAATAGTGGTGGTAACTTTTTTGCATGTAAATCTAGCAATCTGAATATTTTCCCTAGAAGTAGGAGATCCGAGTCCTCAGTCTGTGCGGGATTTGAGTGTGTAGTTCACACACCCCAAAGAAAGGTTCTGACCACCATTCCCATTCTAGGTGGGAGAGTAACCCTCCCTCTATGCGTCACTTTGTGTAGGCAAAGTCTACCATGTGCGGAGGGACCCAGCAAGGAAGATGTATAGACTTTAGGAGTACAGAGCAGTTATTTGTTGATGAATATGCACAGCAGACAGATAGATGTGAAGAAATAGTAATATTAATATACTCACTACCTCAGCGAGACCCTTGAATATTGTTTGCTGGCCAGGCAATCATCCCCCGGGTGACAAAGCATCAGCTTTTTCTGCTCCTTGGAACAGACTGACCATCCCTGTTGCTGAGTTGCTGCCACCCACTTCTGTGTATTCTTCTTTTGGTTTTACACCTCTTCACGTTACTATTTTTCTTCTGGAATTCTTCTCCCAATGACACTGTGTTTTTGGTCTTGTTTTTTTGCCTTACATTCCCTGGCTTTCACTCACACACCTCACATCTTAACAGCCTTTTTCTCAGTAAAACTGAGTTTAGTACTGACAGCTGCGTTGCACCAACCTAGCCCTTGCATTGTAGACATCTGAACCTCTAGACTGAGGGTTTCAAGAGTTACTTCCCTGCCGTTTGCAAAAAGGGCCATTCTGTAACAAACAGGACAGGGACCTCACTAGAGGAAGAGTGACTCCAGCCTCACCTTGCAATATAACTGTCCAGGGCAGTAGGATGTGAGGGCTTCCAAAGCCTGAATACATATCCACTTTAAAGTAACTAAAGCATACAAAAACTAACTAAAACTTAAGAAGAATTTAGGATAGTTTCCCTTTTAGGAGATGTGTTTTCCCTACGTGGCAATTTCTTGACCTATCTCTACTAAACAATCATTTCATGATGTCACAGGTTCAGTTATTTTTCTGGAATCCAGGTATGTTCAATCTGTAATAGTTTCATTTTTACCTGCAGAATAAATTATGTTATCCAAGAAAAAAATACAGCTTTTATCTGACACAATCTCACTCCAATAAACCCATATTGCCTTTTAGCATACATCCCTTTTCTTCATCACAAGGATCAATTCAACTTTCTTTCAAATTATGTTCTAAAACTTTGTAAACGTTTGAACTGGATTAGCAGAGCTGTAGTTACCAGGAACACTTCTTCTACACATTAAATAAGAGAGGATGTGAGTTGAATGTGGGTAAACTGTGTCGCACAGTTTGTGTGGATTATGTATAGCTGCTTGATTTGGCTTTCTCACTCCAGTATACTTTAATGAACACTGTTAGACCATGGTCATGAATTTCCACATCCAGTATGATGATTTCTTTTTTGTGTATTGATTTCCTGTTGACATTTGCTTGTGTTCAATCTCACTATTATAAACTGCACCGTGGATATCTTTTTATCTACAAGGATACCAAACATTTTGTTGCTTCTTTAAATTTCCTTTGCCGAATTTGACTTAGCTCAATTTTTGTAAATTCTTTCCTCATCCCTGCTTTTTCTGATCTTCAAGATGGAGTTTGTAACGCTCATCAGATTGCTTTTCCTCTCTAGGTGGGCTATTTGGTTACTTTTTCTGTTACTTTGTAAAGCACCTTGTTCATATAAGATCTTAGAAACATACTGTACAAGTTTGTGAAAATAAAACCAAAATCAGTTAAAAGTAAATATCCAAGGTAAAACTGTGTTAGTTTCAGAACAACTAGTTTATATTAGTATTTATGACAGAGATGTATTACTTTTAAATGTCTCCTTATTGTTTTCTAAGAAACACTCAAATCTATGCTTAGTAAAAGAGAAAATGGCGAAAATGAGTGGTGAGAAAAATATTTTAGTGACTGCTTGCATTCCTCCTCCCCTTGTTTTGTGTATGAGTTAATGAGAGAAAAAGTGTGCTTTTCTTTTCATAGCTGTATTCAGTTTTTTATAATTAGCATATGGTTTTTGATAAAGATTCTATTTTGCAATGTGATTATTTTGGATAGTGAAATCAGAAGGATATTAATTTTTCAGATATTTCTTAATGTTTTCTTCATTCCTATGTTAGTTTTATGATTTTGTTTTACTGAGGGCACTGAGGAGGAAGAATTAGGAAGGGATAAAGACAAGATCTAACCATTACAAAGGAAGTAGTTGGTTTGTATCTAAATGAAACAAAAATATTTGCCTTCTAAAGTAACTTAGGGATGTTTTATGGGAAGAAGTGTTTGTTTTCACCTGCACAAATATATTAAGTACTTTGAGTTACTTTTAGTTAGAGAAAAACTCTAGTTTACCAATTAGCATTTGCCAAGAGCGGGTAATGAATTTATCGACATACTGCAATAAAAAATCCTTGACTGGCAGAGGGGTGGTACAGTTGACCTGTTATTTTCAACTTGAAATTTTCTAACATTCTAATATGTGAATGCAAAAACAAAGGAACTGAAATGCCTGAGCTCTTGCATGACAACTGAAAAATAGACATTCAAAATGAATGTTAGATATATGCCCTTTTCATGATGACATTTGTTTATTATAAAATTGAATGAGGAGAACATTGTGACACAGCTACGTTGTTCTGTCCAGCAATATGGGGTTGTAAGGATTGCTGAAAACACAGGGAGAGAGCCAAGGATTCAGAATGTTAAAGCACACTAGTATAACCTGTAATGCCAATAATAGCGTCTACTGCCAATTCAGGAACCAAAGGGTGTGAAGAATTCTGTAAAGAACTAAGATTTATCTAGTGAAGAGTGCTGAAAGAAGATGATGTCCATTTCCCAAGTCCTAATAAATTTGGGTTGACAGGCTAACTGAAAAGATAGCCTTAGGGAAAAGCTTGCATTCAGGGCATGAGGTTAACTGAGGAAAAGACAAGTCTAAAACTGAGGCATATGACTTTATGGTACAAAATTTGATTTTACAGAGAACCATTCTGACAGAGAATCAGGAGCTAGAGGGCTGGTGATATAAGGAGATTTTTGTAGGCTCTTTTGTGATCAAATTTGCGCATGATTATAAAAACAAATAGGAATTTAAAACACATAGCTTGGGAGATGTATTTGCCATACTTATATAGCAACACTAAAAAATAAAGTGGTAAATAGATGCAGATATAACAAAAGTCCAAGAGGACAATGGCAAGGTTCATTAAATCACTTCGTATATGGACAATTCCAGGTCATTTCACTAGCATCACTTGCATCAGTATGGCAGGGAGGCAAGACTGGGACTTCCATCTCTTGACAAGATTTAGTGCAGTTTGCCAATTTGCTCATCGTCACCTTCTGTTGCTTATGTTAATTGTCATTATTTTACTTTTTAAGAGACTTGTTCTACTATGTTCTCAGCACAAAGCAGTCCTTGAGTTGAAGAACTTTACTCCAGGGAAATGAGACTGAGTAGGGACAGTGAGCAAAGCTGAGGGGAAACAGTGGCTGGGTAACTGTTTTGGTTTTTAAATACCTAATACTATTACTAAAGTTGCTAAGGGTATTATAGGCAGTTTAAAGAACTGAGTCTGTGAAGGATTTAAATGAGGGAAGGGTAGTGGTTTGATCAATCTGAGAAGGAGCAGTGAGTAGGCTGCAGCTGAAGAGCTACTAAGTGGGACCTACATAACAAGCAAATCTAGAAAAAGTAATAAAAGCCAAATGTAGATGTATAGAAAAGAAACAAACAGATTCTAGAAACTGGATATGTATACATTATAAGGAAATAAATGGAAATTATATTACAAACAAATGGTAGTGTCAGAAGAACATGTACATTTAATATATAAAGTAACATGTTTTTTAAGAATATCTATATAGTATGTGTGTGAAATTCAGCAAACTCTTGAATCATGGATTATTTCATGGTGGAAGCCACTAATTATAATTACAAAATTAAAGATGGTTAAGGCTAGATTCCAAAAAGCTTAAAAACATTTACATATTGTCGTCTTCCCACGTCCCATGCTGACAGGAGTTATATTAGCACAAATAATAATGGTATTATTTCTGCTTACATTGTGAAATGAGTATTTGTCAGGCTGATTGGAGAAGGCAAAACCTGCCTGCCTTTTAGTGGATTTAAAAGCTTTTGGTCCCTCCAATAAATTTAATAAAAAATTGATCTATCGTAATTATCTAGTCAACTTTGTGTAGTGGTCTTTACAATCTTTATGAGAAAAGAATCAAGGATAATATGAAATTGGATCTTTTTTCTGTAGTCTATTTATACTAAATATTATCTACTATATTTAGTCACTTATAAACTGTTGGTAATACTAACATCATGTTTTTCTGTGGGCCAAATTTGTTTCCTGGTCTATTACTATTTTAAGTTTATAAAAGAAAGTTCACAACATACTTATGGCTTCCAATACTGTTTTCTCAGAAAAAAATGTTGCTGCCCATAAGAAGGGAGGAAACTATAGGAAAAATTCCTGATAAAGCCCTCTAACAGAAACACTTTCAAGAAAACTAAGTTATATTTTACACATTCTTCAAAAAAGAAATTATTTTTATTTGTATTTCTTAATTAGTGCTTCCCAGACAAAAGACATGCAGTTGGAGCACTTTAAGTCCTAGGGAGGAGGATAATCTTCCCTGAAGGATTATGTTTTAATGCTTTTTTCCACAGAAAAAACAAACCTAGATTATATTTAATAGTGTGATACAGAGCCACATTCAGTTTGGAGTTGCAAAGGGTATGGTAATGATTAGAGGCTCCTTTGCATTTGGAGACAGCTGATTCAGTCAATAAACTCAATTTATTGGGACAATATTGCCAAATGCATTTAATAAACATTTGTGTCAATTTCTAGGACTCACTAGTTTGGTCATTTTCTATCAAAGTAGAATAATAAATACACAAGGCAATTGTTAGATGACCTGAATGATAATGAGTGCATTCTTGCATTTCTTGTGCCTGAAACAAAATTTGTCAGATAAAGAAAGTTATTTTATACATTAAAAAGCCTCTCCTTAGTTGCATTTCAACAAAATTAGCCCGCATGAGCTTTTCTTTCTAAATTTTGTTTCACGTGCAATTCTCATTTCATCTGCAATTCTTGTAATTTATATTTCCCTTATTAGCTTAATCAGCTATTTTTTTCAAAGGGGCAGCGTTATAGTAGTGATTCAATTATTTTAAAAACAAATTAAAAACCAAGACAATTGTAGAGCCATTTAACAATGGAATTTGGATCTAAAGTATGCAGATAGACTTCAAAAATTGGAGTTTTGATAGATTTCAGATAATTCCAGAAAGCATTTGAAACCAGCTAGTGTCAAAATGTCTTGATTTCTAAAGATACCAAAAATCACAGTATCCTGGATATACCTACTGTGCATAGAAACTTTACTAAGCACCAATGCGCTCTGACATACCCTCGCTGGGATGTGAGAGCTGCATCGTTAGAGATAGAGAGATGCCTCACTTTTGCTTAACTATCTTGAAAAGCCATTTGTGGTCCTATCCTGACCAACTCTGTGAGAAATGCTGTATCACTGACAGTATGCTGGCATTACCAAGTGTTAAGTAGTCTTGGTAGGGAAACCTACCAGTGCATTTGTGGAAGTTAGCCCCCTCTTCTCCCTGAAAAAGGCAAGTTATGTGGAGTCAGGAGAGCAGAGAGTCTGATGCTTACACTCCTGTCATCAGGGCATTCTTTGCCAGCAGGGGTAGAGCCAGAGTTCCAGTCTCTGCTTTTGGTGTTATCTCAGTTATTACTCTGTTACCTCTTAATATAAAATTCGTGAATGTTTTTGGGGTTGCACACTTCTGCCAGATACCCCTTTTTTCTGACTAAATGGCATATCTTCTGGGCAACTGATTATATACCATTGGATATTCTGAAATATTCAATGGTATATAACTGATCAGTCATCTGTACTATCCTGATGTTATCAGCAGTATTCCGTATATAATTACTAGTAGAACAGTTTTGCTCTGTTTTTCATGTGCTTCACATTCAGTAGGAAACTCCGTTCTCTACATCAGAGAAATACAGTAACTGAATTTCTGACACCTTCCATTATCAAAGTAAAAGGAGGTAAAAACAAGCATACAAAGTTTTTAATGTACAGCATAGATCTCTTATCCTCCAGTGAAGCTCATATTGCACTAGTGAAGAGGAGTTGCATTATCTATTCTAGTATCCAGAAGATTCTGGGCTTTTTATTTCCTTTCAGTACTTTACTGTGTTTAAAATTTCCTTTTGCTGTCTAAAGAAACTGTACCCCAACTCCCACTGGAAACAGGCTGATTACTCCTCTCATGTAGTAGCTAGGCAACTGGCAACAAGATCTTTTGCACAGATATAAGCATTTGTCCTTTTTTTCTGATTTTCTGGGAAGAAGAGTAAAAGGAGCCAGTGTGCAGCAGGGATTTAGCAATTAAGAGAGCAGACAGGTGATACTCCTTTTGGGCTACAGCCATATGAAATTTATACACTAATACATATACACAAATTCAAGAGCGGAAGGTAACTTCTGAAGAGAAATACAAAGAGACATGCACCCCACTTGGTCCTCTTTTACACAATTAGATGGAACTATTGATGGATTATAGAGGCTTTAGAAAACAACAGATGTTAGAAATATATATAAGCAAACTTTGTACATAAAGGTCATCTCATCAATACTTTGGAACAATGTAATTGCTGTTAGTTTTCACAGTATATTTTTACATTTGTTCAGCTTGGCTTTCTGGAATCCGACATGCTTCATTTCTCTTAGAAAGGTGTTACGGATCTTCCCGCAAAAGCAGCAAACAAATAAAACGATTTGTCAGTATGCATAGCATTCAGATTAAAAATATTCAACTGTATCAGTGGAAAACACAATATGATTTTACTGTTAAGTTTTCAAATAAGTAACTTCATATGTTTGTTGTATCACAGGTACAGGAATGGCTGTGCTTAAACTGCCAGACCCAAAGGGCAATGTCAGGACAACTTGGGGATATGGGCAAGGTGCCCCTTCCGAAAACAGGCCCTTCACAACCAGTATCCAAACCGCCTGCCACTCCTCAAAAACAGCCTATGCCTGCTGTCTCACATTCCCCTCAGAAGACTTCCACACCGCCTACTCCAGCAGCAGCAAAACCTAAAGAAGAACAAGGCGTTCAGAAGGAAGCTCCAAAACTTCAACAGAGGAGACTGGAAAAAACATTGTCAGCTGATAAAATCCAACAAGAAATTCAAAAAGAAGATGCAAAACTTAAGCAGGGAAAACTTGTCAAGACACCCTCAGCTGATAAAATTCAACGTGTTCCTCAGAAGGAGGACCCAAGAATCCAGCAAACAAAACTGATAAAGACACCCTCAGCTGATAAAATTTTGCATGGAGTTCAGAAGGAGGATGCAAAATTTCAAGAGGCAAAAATGGCAAAAACATCTTCAGCTGATAAAATTTTGCAGGGAGTTCAGAAGGAAGACATAAAACTTCAAGAGGCAAAATTGGCAAAGATACCCTCAGCTGACAAAATTTTACATGGAATTCAGAAAGAAGACCCAAAACTGCAACAGATGAAAATGGCAAAGGCATTATCAGCTGACAAAATCCAACCTGCAGCTCAGAAGGAAGGCGAACAACTTCAGGAGGTCAAATTGTCAAAGGCAGTTTCAGTTGATAAAATCCAACATGGAATTCAGAAAGAAGATCCAAAACTTCAACATGAGAAAATCATGAAAACTTCATCAGTGGAGAAAATCCAACAGGAAGCTCAAAAAGAGGAATCAAAACTTCAGCAAGGGAAACTGTCAAAGACACTTTCAGCAGATAAAATTCCTGCAACAATAAGTTCAGATCAAAAGAAACCCCTAAGCACACTGGAAGAAGATAAAAAGCCTGTGCGCCCAGAAAAGAGCAGACCACATCCAGAGGACAAAAAGGAACAAATTACAGCTGAGACTAAAGACCATGCTGCTGAACAGAAAGCAGAAGGTGAAGCACCCTGTAAGGAACTGCAAGCTAAGAAGCAAGAGGATGATAAGAAAGAGGGTTTGACAACTGGGATTTCACAAATAGTTTTGAAAGCTGAAAAAGCTCAGGAAGAAGAAACTCCTGTTCAAACAGCACCTTTGCCGAGAACTGACCATGTGGAAGCAGTGAAAGAAAAAATAGTAAGTGGCTTTCTCCCTCCCACCCCCATTGTCCCTTGGTACAATTTAGAATCTGATCCTGACAGATCCTCTCCTTTGTGTCTTCCTGCTCTGTATTGTTATTGTCTGTACGGGATGATTCTAAATGCTAAAATCAATGACTCCCATTGAGTGAATGTTTTAGCAGTTAGTCCTATGCTCTACATGCAACTTTTCAATACTTCTTGCATGATTTTCAATCTCAAGCAGTTAACCATTTGAAACCAAGGCAAAGTTCCTGTTTAATAATTTTCCCAACATTTCTGATTTATTTACCTGCTTCTGTAGCCTCTCAGGAGTTTGGAGTTTAATTTTTGAAATTGGAGTGTTTTCATAGTTCTTAATCCCAAAAGGGAGTAATCTGTGATGGTAAAATATACAGTGTTTTGCAGTACCAAAGTCTAATAAACATTTGAGGAATACTTTGTGGTGCCTTAACATGGTATGTTAAAGTATGCGAAGTTTACATCTTTTTATTATTTAATTTGCTTATATCATATGGACAAGTACTTTTAGGTAGGGTTCTTGGTAGGCTTTCAAGTCAGATGAATGGATGAATCTATGATAGCATGCACTAGAGGGCTACATTTCTTAAATCCATTTGCTGGATGTCAAGTCACTAAGAAGTCATTTTATTAACTGAAGTGAGTAATACGCACAGTTTCTTGAGAAATGAAAAATGATGGGGGTTTGGATCAGCACCACAAATTAGGTGGTGATTATTATGTTATGAAAGTAGGAGAAGGCTTAGGAAAAGTGTTTAACCTTTGCCAAAATTATGTTTTCAAATAATCCCAGTCAAAAAGGTCAGGGGTGCTTTTGTTTTATTTTTTTTTCCTTGTGATAACCAAGATATATGGACAGAAAAATATTCTGATTTAGAAATTGTGCTATGGAGAACTATTTTTAGTAACCAAGTTTCGTGTTTGAAATATATCTCCTATCACATGTTGTGTTTCCTCCTCTTGATGGTATCAAGAGGTATGGAGTCTCCAGATTGTACCGAGGGAATCTGAATTATGCTCAGAGTAACATAGCCATAACTCCTTCTTTCCGGAAGAAACAAAAAGAAGATCTAAGAAAATCGTGCATCAATTAGATTATCTCGTATCAATAAGACACTCTTGAAGGACTTTCCAAGAAGAGTAACTTAACATTGTTAACAAAATGTCACTTCTGGGGATTTTTTTTAAATCATATCAGAAAACCTAAGAAGTGGACTTAGAATTTTGTTACTTTTATTAATAATTGAGGGTTTTTTCCTGTTGAAAACCATTTGTAAGGGAAAATTTTCATCATACACTAGTCTCAGTCCTGGCTGGTCATTATTATGTTCTATAAGGAGGTGAAAGTACATTATACTCTGGAAAAATCTAAGATACATATATATTGGATTTCCATCTCCGATAGCGACAGATTTTAATTGTAGATTAATTAGTCATTTGTAACATGGTGCACACACATGTATTTCACTCTTATCTGGTTATATTTTACTTCCTCCCAGTGCCTTCTAACTGAAATCAGGACTTCTTGACTTAATACCATACATAGGGATTATCTTTCTTTTGCTCTTGTTACCAGACTTTGAAGCGCACTTAGCTAAAGTTTGTAAAGCAGAAGTTTCATGACTAAAAAAAGAAAACCCATAGATATATACTTGTAAGTATTTTTAAAATTAGAACACTGTGAACTACAAAACAGCATTGAATGAATGAAAAAGGAATAGCTATTTTTACACAAGAAGCCTTTTTTTTTCTTTTTTTCCCTCCTTTTTTGCTCCTTGGAAAAATCCTTAAAAAAAAAAGAAAAAAAGAAGCAGCTCAAATTGTTCAGAATTAAAGATAAAACTGGTGCCTCACCTAGCTTGTACTTCATAAAGTAACTCTGATTTTTTTTATTTTTATTTTTATTTATTGAAGTATTTTAATGTTCTCAGCGCTGCACATCAAACATTGATGGATACAGTTCTTCCCAAAAGAGCATGTGACAGAAGTGGAAGAGGAGATAACAATTTAGGTATCACACATTGATTCCATTTCAGTGGGTAAAGGACAGTATCTAGACATTGAAGAATATATTTTATATGTATTTCAGGACAGAATCGTAGAATCATACAATCATCTAGGTTGGAAGGGACCTTTAAGACCATCAAGTCCAACCATCAACCTAACACTGCCAAAACCACCACTAAACCATGACAGCAACACATCTACCCGTCTTTTAAATGCCTCCAGGAATGGTGATTCAACCACTTCCCTGGGCAGCCTGTTCCAATGCTTGATAAGCCTTTCAGTGAAGAAATTTTTCCTAATATCCAATCTAAAGCTCCCCTAGTGTAACTTGAGGCCATTTCCTCTCATCCTATCACCTGTTACTTGGGAGAAGAGACCATTCCCCACCTTGCTACAACCTCCTTTCAGGTAGTTGTAGAGAGCGATAAGGTCTCCCCTCAGCCTCCTTTTCTCCAGGCTAAACAACCCCAGTTCCCTCAGCTGCTCCTCGTAATACTTGTGCTCTAGATTCTTCACCAGCTTCGTTGCCCTTCTGTGGACACGCTCCAGCACCTCAGTGTCTTTCCTGTAGTGAGGGGCCCAAAAGTGAACACAGTATTCAAGGTGGGGTCTCACTAGTGCTGAGTACAGGAGGACAATCATTTCCCTAGTCCTGCTACATGCCAGGATGCTCTTGGCCTTCTCGGCCACCTGGGCACACTGCTGGCTCATATTCATCCAGCTGTCAACCAACACAGCCAGGTCCTTTTCTGCTGGGCAGCTTTCCAGCCATTCTTCCTCAAGCCTGTAGCGCTGCATTGGGTTGTTGTGACCCAAGTGCAGGACCTGGCACTTGGCCTTGTTGAACTTCATACCATTGGTCTTGGCCTTGGCCTATCGATCCAGCCTGTCCAGATCTCTCTGCAAATCAGAATGAAGAATTTCAGATAGGTGTATTTTTAAGTAATGATACAAGGGAAAACCTAGTACTTTCTGCACTTGACAAACTCCTGATGCCATTTTATATCCAGATCTGTGCAAATGGTAATTACTAAGCCTTGTAGCATTCCAATTATATAGTAAATAATGCTATCCTTATTTTTCAGTAAAAAAAAAAAAAGGCAACACCCCAGTGAGTCCCTAAAGATAGGGAGAGACTGAAGTTCTGATCCAGTACAGTCAGTAGAATGATCCTTGAAAAATCACAGATATCAATTGTATTTAGAGATCTGATGTCTTTTGAAACAAAAATGACTTAAATATTGAAACATTTTTAAATATTTGGGTCTCATTGATTTAAGGTATCGCAAAGCCATTTTTTTCTTCAGAACATTCTTTTTTCAGTAATATTTTAAATTGTAACATCTTCAAAAACATTTCAAAGAATAAACTGACTTCGCTCATGATTTACAGGTCCTTTTCCTGAGAAACCATCTTGTAATCTTGACTGTTCACATGTGCAGTGGCAGTTAGCTGTTTTAACAAGGGTGCCTACAAATCTTGGACGGTTATGACATACAGTTTGTCAATATAAAACAGTCATCTTGGAAGTCACAAATTAATTTACAAGTAGTTCAGCGTATCTATATGAACACATTACCATGGTGTAAATTGGACACATATTTACGACACATTAGCTATATTATATAAGTGCCCTTATTACTACCTTCTTATGTTTACTGAGTAATGATGGTGTGCTTCGGTTGAGTAACCAGGTAGAAATTAATATATTGTAAATTGACATCATTATTCTAACACATGCCATTAATGAGAAAACACAGACCAGGGAGCCAAAATAAGGAGGAAAAGGCTTTCCTGTAAGCAGTTTTTCTGGACACAAATGAAATGTTTCATTTTAATAATTTAAAATTCAAATATAGACTAAACAGTTTAGTCAACCAAAGACTTTTTTTCCGTCTCTGAAACTTTTATATATATATATATTGTAGATATCTTTATTTCTTCTATAAAGAGAATGACCTTTTAAAAATCATGTGTTCCTTTGCAAAGTAAAATTTCTGTTCTGTGCAACAGAATGTAATGTTGCTAGTTAAAAATAATTCAAAAACCTGACAAGACTTTTTGGAGGGGTTTAATCATGGTTTTCTTTTAATAGAGTTCTGATTGAATTTGATAACCAATGGGACTTTTTAAAGCACTAACTTTTATATTTTCAAATAAGAATATTAAAAGTGAGGAGGTGTAAGAATAAATAATACTTCTAAAGCAAAAACTTATAATGCAAAATAGTTGCATGATGCATTGACACTGACACTGTAGAAATGCCACCAGAATACTACCAAGGCATCCTACATTAGATCATTTTTACCATTAGTTAAAGAGGTTGCTGTTTTTAAACAGTCTTGTCCAACCTTTTATAAGTCTTCTTGTTCCTCATGTCTCAAGAAGATGCTCCCATCAATGTCTGTATTACAGCTAATTTTCTCCAGTATTAAAAACTCACAGTAGGCAAACTTTCAGAAAAAATACCATTCAACTACTGAGAAAGGCCCAGTAATTCAATGTGTACCAAAATACTTCCTACTTTACAAGAAAAAAATTAGGGGTTTTGACTGAAATACATTTTTCATTTTCCAAGAGTTGTTGAATATATACATGACCCTTAGCAGCATTCTTTCTGCAATATTTTGTTATTCATCTAAAAATCTTATCTTTATGGTTTGTTAATAAATTTGACAAGGAGGCTATCTTTGTGTATGTGATGGCCAGCTGTAGCAAGTAAATTACCAGTCATTTAAGATTAGGTGTAGCTAATGACAATACCCTTGTTCTCAGGCTGCAGGAATAGGGAAAAAAAGCACAAAGACCAACTATTATTTATTGTAAGTTACATGCATATGGTCTTGAAACATGATGTGCAGGATAATTTTGCATGATGTATCATGGGGCAGACAACTATACATGTGAAAATGATAGAAAATATATTCATATTGTGATAACCTTAAAACGAAAGTTGTATTTTCTCATCACATTTATTTCTAGTGATAAAAGAAGTCCCTCCTTATTGTAGATTTTTTTTTCTCCTTACTCTACAAATAGAAGTCTTTCCCATATTCAGTTTCATGTTATTCATAGCAGTGCTGTTATGTCATACACTGAGGTTCAACAGGGCAGGCAATATCAAAATTCATTGCCATCTCTTCTGTTTTGGTCGTTGAGTAGGTACCACACATTGGACTCACAGATATTAGCACCATCACAAATTACAAACAGAATGGCTAAAGCTGTTCCATGACCAGTTGTTGTCTACTTATTTCTGAGCTTAACTGTTTAGTTGATGCCTTCTCTCTCTGCTTTACAAGTCACTGTATCACTTCATCTCCCTGTGAAGAGTCAAGATCTGACAGATTCACTTTCACTAGTTGGACACAGTCTGTCCATCAACTCCTAGGAGACCTTCTGAACTTGAACAATGTTTGCATTTTCTAGTAGCTCATCTAAATTGATCACAGTGTGTTTGGTTTGGTATGTCTTTTGTATGAACATATTGGAAATAAAATAAAAAGTGACAATCAAATCTCACAGCTGACATTTTAGTGAGGGACATGATATTTCTAGATGGAAAAATCTTTTGGGTTTAATGATATGTGATTTTTTTTTTTAAAACAAAACCCAATAAATTCCCCTTAAACACATTCGTCTTCAATAAAGGGAACAAAAATGTAAACATAACATACAAAACCTAAAATTTTTAACTATGCTTCATTGCTGACTTTTTATGAAGAATAAATAAAATTCTGTCATTAAGGGCTGAAGAATATCTAAGAGCACATTTTTCAAAATAGTGAGTGCTGAAGTGTTTAAGTGGTGATGACTTCCCAATGCTGTTGGGAGTACTATAGGTTTCTCCATATTTGTATATTAATCACAGCCTTATCATAAGGGTTGTCCTTAGAAATATTTGTTTTCATATTTGATTTTTAATTGCAGTGGATTTTGCTCTGATGTCAGATATCTGGGGTTATCATATTGGGCACAATATTGGTAAGAACAGATGTAGTTTATATTCAAGGTAGTGTCTGATTTTGCGAAACATGTAATAAATCACTCCTGCCAAATGGAGATTACTTAATAAATATTAATTTGTAGATTACTGTAATATTAATGTTAATATTAGTGTTTTAATGTAAGATTATGTGCACAGTGATATGTCTATAGGCAAGAACAAATACTTTAAATGTAAATTAAATAATGACAAAAACTTTAAAAAATAAAATAACTGATGATAAGATGTATTTGGTTTAAGATATTTTGGCTTTAAATATAACTTTAGTGTGAATAAACATTTGAAGATACTTGTAATTGATAGCAATAACATGGGTGTAAATATACCTTTAAATTATAACTAAACATTGCCATCACTTTCTTAATATATTTATTCCCCAGTTGTTGTTTTTTTAACTCAGCATATTGCCGAGGAAGTTGATAAATTAAAGCTTTAAATAAATAGTTCCTGTACTTCAGAAATCGTTGACTGAGATGAGCAAAGTTGTACCTACTTGTATTACTAAGGGCCATAAGAAACATGAAGATTATATCATATTATTAATGTCTGGAGCCTTTGGGATGCTTGTTCTCAAATTGCTAGTGGAGGTGGGGACACCTCGTAAGATTGTCAGCTAAGATGACAGCTAAGATGAGCTGTCATTTGCAGAGTGAGCTGTTTTGTTAGCCGAATGGTCCGATACTTTCACTCAGTATAGAGCATTTCACAGTTGAGAGAAGCAGGAGGGAAACTCTGGTGTGGAAGTACTTATGGTAGGACATTCTTGGTATTTTTGTTATCTAAAGAAGGAGGCAGAGGTGGTTGTCATTCAGAATGGTGTAGAAGGATCTGGAAGCTAGGAGAATGACTATGGGTGTTTAATTAGGGATGAAGAGGAAAACATTGGTTTTGATGCTCAGTTAGGCATGCCTGCCTTGTTTGCTTCCTTATTTCCTTTAATCAATAGCTGACCATCATGCTTTCCTCCCTGCAATTACAATTCCCTGCCAGCAGCTTACCTCTGCATCACAAATTTACTGAGAAATTTCTTTTTTATGAAGTATTAAGAAAATGTATGTACAGCGCCAAACTGCAGATATGGGGACATTCCAAATTGCATTGAATCATAGAATCATAGAATCATAGAATCATAGAATGGTTTGGGTTGGAAGGGACCTTAAAGACCATCTAGTTCCAACCCCCCTGCCATGGGCAGGGCCACCTTCCACTAGACCAGGTTACTCAAAGCCCCATCCAACCTGGCCTTGAACACTTCCAGGGACGGGTCATCCATAACTTCTCTGGGCAACCTGTTCCAGTGACTCACCATCATGCTTCAATACTCCATGTATTCTGTTGGATGTTACAATGTGTAACACTTAAATCAACAAAATGGAACTGTAGGTCCAAAGTTTTAGGAGACTGACATATTGCTCGACAATTATAAAAAATTAAATGGATAAAGAAAGGAGCAGATCCCAGAAATGCTTCAGGCTGTGGTTCAGCAAGCTATATTGATTTGAAACACAGGTAATTAAAAGCTTCATTTAAATTAACCCCCAAACAACTTGTCCCATGCATATGTGACAAAATGGTAGATTATCATTAGTAAGTGTTCTGAAAACAGTTAACTACAGTATTTGTTTATACTGAAAAATAGATCACCTTACAATTAATAAAATTGTTGCCAGTGTGGAAAGCCATGCAAAGCACAGTTAGATTCCATGCAAAACCTCAAAATTTGAGGAACTTTTTCTATTATTTTAATAGTTTTGAATAACAAAATTAGTGTTCAGTCTTTTATTGTTTAATATAATTCTTTTTAGCATCATAATTTTTCATCTAAGACATTAACTCATCTTTTAGAAAAAAAATCACATGTATTTAATTGCCTGGAGACATTAAGAATTTATATATAAATATATACACACACGTATGTATTTATTTTTTTAGGAAAAGGAGGATGACAAATCAGACACATCAAGCTCTCAGCAACAGAAAAGTCCACAAGGTCTCAGTGACACCGGGTATTCTTCTGATGGGATATCAAGTTCACTTGGTGAAATTCCAAGTCATATCCCCAGTGATGAAAAGGATTTACTCAGAGAATCTAGTAAAAAAGACACTGTTTCACAAGAAAGTCCACCAAGCCCCTCAGATCTAGCTAAATTGGAAAGTACTGTACTGTCTATTTTGGAAGCTCAAGCAAGTACACTTTCTGATGAAAAATCTGTGAAAAGCAAAGAGCTTTATCAAACATACAGTGAACAGACAAAGGATCAACATAAAACAAAGCCTTTGCCAGTCACTCCAGAATCTTACAGTTCAGATGAGGAAGACTTAGAAGCTATTCAAGAAAGTGAAGGAACCATTGTAGAAGATGGCAAAGGAAGTGCTTCCTCCCGGGCAGACTACAAGGAAGAAGAGGAAGGAGATGACATATTGGCAAGAAGACCACGCTATGATTCGGTGGAAGACAGCAGTGAGAGTGAAAACTCACCTGTCCCAAGGAGAAAAAGAAGAGCTAGTGTTGGTTCTTCAAGCAGTGATGAGTACAAACGAGATGACAGTCAGGGATCAGGTGATGAGGAAGACTTCATTAGAAAACAGATTATAGAGATGAGTGCTGATGAAGATGCCTCAGGTTCTGAAGATGATGAATTCATAAGAAATCAACTCAAAGAAATCAGTGTAACTGAAAGCCACAAGAAAGATGAAGTGAAAAGCAAAGTCAAAGGAACAGCTGGAAAACACAGAAGAATGGCACGGAAAAGTAGTGCAGGCTATGATGAGGATGCAGGAAGACGACATTCATGGCATGATGATGATGATGAGACTTTTGATGAAAGCCCAGAGCCAAAATACAGGGAAACTAAAAGTCAAGACAGTGAAGAACTTGCAGTAACTGGAGGAGGAGGGCTTCGACGTTTCAAAACAATAGAATTAAATAGTACAATAACAAACAAATATTCTGAAGCATCTGAACAACAGAAAGGTATTTTATATTTTGATGAAGAGCCTGAGCTAGAGATGGAGAGTCTTACAGATTCACCAGAAGATAGATCTAGAGGAGAAGGGTCTTCTAGTTTACATGCTTCTAGTTTCACACCAGGTACATCTCCTACTTCTGTGTCATCACTTGATGAAGATAGTGACAGCAGTCCTAGTCACAAAAAACTGGGAGGGGAGAGCAAACAACAGCGCAAAGCCAGACATCGGTCACATGGTCCTCTTCTTCCCACTATTGAAGATTCGTCAGAAGAAGAAGAACTACGGGAAGAGGAAGAACTGCTAAAGGAACAAGAGAAACAGCGTGAATTAGAACAGCAACAAAGAAAAAGTTCTAGCAAAAAATCTAAAAAGGACAAGGATGAACTAAGAGCTCAGAGAAGAAGGGAACGTCCAAAGACTCCACCAAGTAATCTTTCTCCCATTGAAGATGCATCTCCAACAGAAGAATTACGACAGGCAGCAGAAATGGAAGAGCTGCACAGATCTTCCTGTTCTGAATATTCACCTAGTATTGAGTCAGATCCTGAAGGATTTGAAATCAGCCCAGAAAAAATTATAGAAGTACAAAAAGTTTACAAATTGCCTACTGCTGTCTCTCTATACTCACCAACAGATGAACAACCAATTGGACTCCCAAAAGAAGAAAGTGGTCAAAAGACATTGAAAAGTGCCGAAGAGGTATATGAGGAGATGATGCATAAGACCCATAAGTCCAAGCCATTTCAAATTGCAAATGAAAAAGATGAAGTATTTGAAAAAGAATCTTTATATGGTGGAATGCTAATAGAGGATTATATTTATGAATCTTTAGTAGAGGATACTTACAATGGAACTATTGATACTAATCTTGTAATGAGACAAGATGAGAGTAATGAATACGTACAGCAGAGAGGAAAAGAGAAAAAAATCAGAGCTTCAGAACAGATCTGTGAAGAACCACAGAAAATTACTGATCTGCAGAAAGACTACTATAGTGTTGAGACTTTACATTCTATTGTGCCTCAAGAAGATATTGTTTCTAGTTCTTACATTATCCCAGAAAGTCATGAAATAGTTGTATTGGACAGCACAGTAACTTCCACCACTGAGGAAAAGCAGTTGTTAGATGCAGAAGCTGCTTATGAAGAGCTTATGAAAAAACAGAGAATGCAGCTAACTCCTGGGTCCAGTCCAACACAGCCAGCTTCAGGTTTCATTCCCACATCTGATACAAAGGTATCTAGTGTTGGAGAAATAGTGGATAGCACATCTTTAACATCAAGCACTACTTCTGCAATCTCAGATGTATCACCTGTCAGTAGCGCAGCACTTTCTATTCCAGATGTTAAAATAACACAGCATTTTACAGCAGAGGAAATTGAAGATGAATACTTAACAGATTATGCCAGAGAAATTCAAGAAATAATTTCTCATGAAACATCAATGTTGACATACTCTGAGACATTGGAAGGTGCTGCATCAGTTTTACCTTCTGATACAGCTTCCTTAACATCATCTACATCTTCGGTTTGTACCACAGACAGTTCATCACCTATAGATAGTGCAAGCACAAGTTATGTAGATACAGCAGATGCTGTGAGTAAACTAGCAGATTCTGAAGGTGTCAGGATGATAGCCCAAGTTCCCTTAACATCTACAAAAGAGTACTCTGAAGTGAGCATGCCTTATGAATCTATTCCTGGAGCCAGTAAAAAACCATCTATAGAATCAGATATGGAAAATGTGGATCAAGCTGCAGTGTGTTTGCCTGAAACTGCACCTTCAGTAGTGGCAACTACAGTTATAGAACCCAAGCAATATGCAACTGATACCATTACCTTTGATACCTCCAAAGCAGAAAAGGAAGCAGCTAGAAAAATGAAAAGTACAGTAGAGGCTGGCATTGTCAAAATTCGTCATGAAGATTCACACAAAGAATTGGGTTTTGGTATGACAAGGATTAATTTGACTAGTGCTACATCTGAGCAGCCACCTGTATGTATAGCATCAGTACCAGTTACAGAGCCTGCATCAGAAACATCTTCTGTACCTACTCCCAGTGTTGTAAGTAAGACCAGCATGGTCTCTGTGCCTTCCTCAGCTCCTGCTGTAACATCCAAAGTATTCTCGCTTTTTAGAAGCTCTTCTTTGGATTCTCCTGCACAACCTTCTCCACCCCCGCCTCCTCCTCCTCCACCACCTCCTCCACCACCTCCTCCACCACCATTACCTCCACCTATTCTACCCAAGCCAGCCATTTATCCCAAAAAGTCACAGATTAAGACTCCAGCAGCAACAGCTCCCACAGTGGTACCTTCAGTCACAAGTGTTCCAACATTAGAGTCCACAGCTGTATTAAAGAATCATGTGGTACCTATCACAAAAACATACACCCCAACACCACCTCCTGTACCACCCAAACCATCCTCCATTCCAGCAGGGCTTGTTTTCAGTCACAGGCCCACTGAAGTAACTAAACCTCCAATTGCTCCTAAACCAGCAGTTCCTCCGCTCCCAATAGCTGTTCATAAGCCAGCAGAAACACAGCCCAAACCAATAGGTTTGTCATTAACTTCAAGTATGACTCTGAATTTGGTCTCTGCAGCTGAATACAAAATAGCATCTCCTACTTCCCCTTTGTCTCCACACTCTAACAAATCTTCACCAAGGTTGACAAAACCATCACAGGAAACCTATGTTGTCATCACATTACCATCTGAGCCTGGAACTCCCACAGAAGCTATAACTAGTCAGGCTGTTACCAGCTGGCCTTTAGAAGCACCTTCTAAAGAACAGATTCCCCAGCCTATGCAACCAATTTTTACTCCATCCATGAAAACTATGGAAATTCAAAGTATGGCAGATCAGAGTATGTATATTTCAGGTGCTTTGCAAGCCATTCCTGTTACGACACAATCAACTTTTGAAAAAATACCTTGTTCAAAATCAGAAGTAGTAACAACAGAGGTAACCAAGACCACAGTGTCTGTGGTTAAGGGCCCAGTGCCTGGTTTTGGTTTAGGTAGTGTCGCTATTACTATACCTCCAGAGCCACTTCATATAGTAGATCAACCCAGGTATAGAGAGAATGGAAGATTCCATCCTTTGGGTGATGTCATAGACCTTCGCACTTTAACTAAGATGGATATTGAAATGAGAGACAGCTGTATGGATCTGTCTGCTGTTTCCATGGACGTAAGAAGGCAAATGCCAGCAAGTGATACAGGTGGGCGGCCAGTAAGTACTGTCCAGCCAGCTATAATAAATCTTAGCACTGCATGTGTTGCGGATCCTTCCCTATCTGTAGTCACTGAGACAGTAACTGTAATGACCTGCACCGCCACTGTAAGCTACACTGCCAGTACAGACAGCCTTGTGGATCTGGGACATGCGATGACAACGCCACTTCAGCTAACAACATCAAAACATTTTGAGCCTGTATACAGAGTAACAGGCAGCCAGGCATTCTCTGCAGGTAGAGAAGAGGTGCCAATAAATTTATCCCTAGGCACTTCAACACATGCAGTGACATGGGCTACTACAAAGCCTGTTACTGTACCACCTGTTGGTGTTACAAATGGTTGGACTGATCTCTCCACTTCTCAGGAGCCGATGGAGAGTGGAGCAGTTGACCTTAGCACTACAAAATCTCACAGAACAGTAGTGACAATGGATGAAACTACTTCAGGTGTCATCACAACAGTAATAGAAGATGATGAAAAGCCTGTGGATCTGACTGCAGGAAGAAGAGCTGTCTGCTGCGATATGGTTTATAAATTGCCATTTGGTAGGAGCTGTACAGCACAGCAGCCACCAACTACACTTCCTGAAGATCGCTTTGGTTACAGAGATGACCATTATCAGTATGATCGTTCAGGGTCATATGGTTACCGAGGAATGGGAGGTATGAAACCGTCTATGTCTGACACAAATTTATCAGAAGCTGGACTGTTTGCATACAAAAGCAAGAATAGCTTTGATTATCGAGTTGGGGCAACTGATGCAGCAGTAGATCTTACTTCTGGAAGAGTTACTACAGGTCAGTATGACACAGCAGCAGATCTTTCTTTGAAATATAATTTTGATGTTCCTCACCTCATTTCAGGATGATTTTTTTATTATTTTTCCCCTCCTTCTGTTGTTTTGTTTTCTTTTGGACAGTGTGACAAATTATTCTGGATTACACGTGTTTTTCATTTCTTCATTTTACATATGTGTTTTGCACAGAGGTGCCTGCATGTGCCTGCATGTTCAGAAATGCTGTTTCCTTCACATCTAAAGTAGATCATTAACCTGAAGATTTGCATGCAGTTTCCCCTTCCCATTTAATTCATCAAGATGGGATGACTTTCAGAATCCGCAAAGCAGCATTCTTTTGTGGGACTGGACTGTAACTTTGCCCTGTAATTTCAGGTGAGGTTATGGATTACTCAAGCAAGACCACTGGTCCTTATCCAGAGACTCGGCAGGTGATTTCTGGCATCGGGCTCAGTACACCACAGTATTCCCAAGCAAGAATGGTATCATCTCTGGGTTCCCAGTTTGGTGTTGGAAGTGTTTTAAGATCATCCAACGGTGTTGTTTATTCTTCAGTAGCGACTCCAATTCCATCCACATTTGCCATCACTACACAACCTGGTTCTATTTTCAGTACGACTGTCAGAGATTTACCTACTTTCCAAACAATTGACTCAGTGCCCTCTTTATCAACTTTGCAACAGAATCAGCCACTCCCAAGATCATACAGTTTCTTGACAACAGTGGCAGCTGAAAAAGATAGTGCAATTACTGCCCTTGATATGGAGACAGGGTTACCACCTCTTACTATAGAAACTATTACTACTGAGCCAACCAACTTGATACCTGCTTTAACTACAGCATCTGAAGTTTATACAGATGTAATTGAAGATGAGGTTGCCCTTCTCATTGCCCCTGAAGAAGGCAAACAGCAGCAGCTTGATTTGGAGCGTGAACTTCTTGAGCTTGAGAAAATTAAGCAGCAACGCTTTGCAGAAGAGCTGGAATGGGAACGTCAGGAAATTCAAAGATTTAGGGAACAAGAAAAGTTTATGGTGCAAAAAAAGCTTGAGGAGTTGCAATCCATGAAACATCATCTGTTATTTCAGCAAGAGGAGGAACGACAAGCTCAGTTTATGATGAGGCAAGAGACGTTAGCCCAGCAACAGTTGCAGCTTGAACAATTCCAACAACTTCAACAACAGCTCCACCAACAGTTAGAGGAGCAAAAAATTCGTCAAATATATCAGTATGGTTATGACCCTTCAGGAACTGGCTCGCCACAAACTACCACAGATCAAACGCTCTTGGAAGGACAGTATGCAACCACAGAAAATGGCCAGTTTTGGCCTACTGATGATGCAACCACTACAGCTTCAGGAGTGCTGGGTATTGAAATTCCACAAAGCCAAACATGGTATACAGTCCAGTCTGATGGCATTACCCAATACATACCTAGGTCTGGTATCCTAAGCTCTGTTTCAGAAATGTCTCTTAAGGATATTGATGTTAGAGAGGAGAAGCAATTGAAAAAGAGAAGTTCTATGCCAAAATTACGTGGTCCATATGAGGAGCTTGAGGAGACCCTGGAAGAAGAGCCCCGGTCCTTCAAAAAGATAGTGGACAGTGGAGTGCAAACTGATGATGAAGATGGAACAGACAGAGGTTACACAAACAGGAGACGGAGAACTAAGAAGAGTGTTGATACCAGTGTTCAGACAGATGATGAAGATCAAGATGAATGGGATCTTTCTAGCAGATCCAGAAGGAAGCCTCGTGTAGGGAAATACAGTGAGAGTACCACTGAGGCAGACAAAGCTAAACAATTCTCCAAAGTATCTAGCATTGCAGTTCAGACAGTGGCAGAAATTTCAGTACAAACAGAACCTGTAGGAACTATAAGAACACCTTCAGTCAGGGCCCGATTGGATGCTAAGGTTGAAATCATAAAGCACATTTCAGCTCCGGAAAAGACATACAAAGGAGAAAGCTTAGGATGTCAAACAGAGACAGAGTCAGATAGTCAAAGTCCCCAATATCTGTCAGCTTCATCTCCTCAGAAAGATAAAAAACGCCCAACACCATTAGAGATAGGATACTCATCACACCTTCGTCCAGACTCCACATTGCAGGTAGTCCCTTCCCCTCCCAAATCTCCCAAAGTTCTCTATTCACCCATTTCACCTGTTTCACCAAGCAAAGCTATAGAGTCAGCATTTGTACCCTATGAAAAACCCATCACTGATGACATCAGCCCTCAGAAGATGCTGCATGCTGACATTGCCAAGGTTCCTCCATCAAGCCCAAAGGCGGCAAAGATGATGCAACGCTCTATGTCTGATCCTAAGCCCCTGAGTCCCACAGCAGAAGACAGTTCCAGAGCTCAGTTTCAGTACACTGAGGGTTTCATGGTAAGAAGTATTTGCTTTGCTTTATTTTTTTTTTCTTTTTTAATATGTATTTCTACAGCTATCAGTACAGCATGAGGGCTGACACGCTTATTTGCAATACCTGTGTATGTAGTCTTTTTGCACACCTTGCCAAAAAGTCCCAAGGAAAGCCTGCTGTCTGAAGCAATGATTATTTGCTTCATTGCTTCGCCTGGAAACCGAGAAATACATATTACAATCTTACTAAGATTCAGAAGAAAACACGACAAATTCTTGTTCAGAATCTGAAAGGCACTTTATGTTTTACATGGCAATTAATTGCCAATAAAGTGGTTACTGCCACTTCTTCAGAAAATGAAAAGCGTTTTCTTTCTAATTATACAACACCCAGCTCTTGTGGCGTGGTCTGTAGTCCATTTACTTTGAAATTACGGCATGTGCCTTCTGAGAGGCAGCTAAGACCAGATTTATAATTACCTTAGTTAGCTGTCCTTTTTGACCCTTGTGAGGTTTCTTGGCCATTTGTGATTCTGTGGGTAATCTTGTGTCACAATGTGCACATCTTTTATCTCTCCCAGACCAAGAGGTCTCATATCACAAATCCATTTTTTGTTTGTTTGTTTTGGATAAGGAGGATTATCAAACAGTTATGCAAGTGTGGAGGGCTGTTTCTTATGGGGTGAGAGGAGGCAATTTTGAATAAGGCTGTCATCATCAAGGTTAACATTTTTCATTTCTGCAGTATTCCTTTTCCTTGAGAAGTAAGAATTCTGATTTGGGAATCAATCCGTTAATTATGAATAAGAGGAAGAAGTCTTGGCTAAAAAAATACGTTTATGGTTTAACATGTTCTTGGCTGTCCTTTTGTCCGAGTCCACTCCCTTCTGTCAGTTGCAGGGTCAGTACCTTATTTGTGAGAGCTTGAGAAAAGCTGCCGTTCAAGTTCTTCAACAATTTTTATCTTTTATGTTGTTATCTGTGAATACATGAGTGATTAGTACAGCCTGGATAGAGAAAAGAAGTTTTGTTCTCTATGTTTGATAATTTGCGGTGGTTTTCAAATGCAGAATTATCTGGTTATACCCTCCAAGGCTCCCACTGTAAGCAGTTTCTGCAGCTTTACATATTTGTGCAGATATTAAATGCTTCCTACACTGTTACTGCTTAGAAAACAGTACTTGGAAGTTTGAAGGGAAAACTGTAGTCATGGCATTGGCACTCCATATCAACATTGTTCCCTAATGCAGGATTAGCACAGTGGTGGAAACTGTAGCATGAGAACTGAAGTTTCATGTAGAGCGTTTGGAACAGCATCTTGAAGAACATTGCTCACGAGATAGAAAGTGTTGGGTTCGACTATATATTGGAGAGTAGGAACAATATTATAAAGTAACTGTCAGTGTAGTGAAACTATTACTGAGGACAAATTATTCAGTTCATTTATTTCATAGATACATATCTATTTGATATGAATTGTATACTTTGTATGATGGATCATAAATTCTATAAACAGCTGATTGTTTAAAGGCCTTTACAGTACAGTTAGAACACATACAATATTCATTAATGAGACATGGAAACAAAGGGCTTGTACATCATTGTTTATTTTTTACCCACATTTATTGCCATTTTGCCTTGAGCCCAAACAGTAATGAGCTATATTGTTCTTATTAGCATGCAGCCATCAAGCAGCAAATAGCCCATGTCTGAAAGTATTTATAGTCTAAATAAATGAGGTGGACAATTTTATGGAATGTGGGGTGCAAGTACACAAGTGCAAGGAAAGTAAAAACTTCCGTGGATGTAAAATAGGCTGCACTGTGTCATGCGGCATATGGTGAGGGAGCAGCTCTGTAAAGCTCCCATGACTATCATGGCTGCTTTCAGCTCTGATGTTAAGCATTAAGCCTGTTATACCTTCTCTTTCTGATAGAGTTTTGTTAAGTAAGTTTGTTCAGTTAGCTTAGGCTGGGATCACATACATGAGATTTAAAGGAGGAAAAGAGATATATGAACAAAAAAGAAAATATTTAGAGTGACACTTAAAGAAAGTATTCTGATTACCTCACCAGCATCTGGAAATATGGGCATAAATTGCTTTTGCAGTTGCTGTATCAGTTTCAGTTCTTGATTACTCAATTTGGTTATGTTGGGAAGGAGGGATCTGCGGTACAGATCTAAATGATCTCCAAGCTTCCACAAGACTTATAGTATTCTCTCCAGCACATCTATGTTTGTTTATACCAGCTGAGAACCTGGTTTTAGTACCGTAACATCTTGGAAGCACAGGAAGGTGGACAGTGATGTCTTCTTTTGTACTTTTTGTCAACAAGTTCTTCCTGAAAGTTAACATACACACAGTGTCACTGTTGACAAAGTGTAAACCTTATTGACATTTTTTTCAACTGTAGAACTGTGTTGTTATAGCAACGTATCATTGTTATACTTGAGTTTAAATACAGATCTCTTTTGGATTGTCCTGCTAAGTATGAAAGTAAGATATTTCCTCAACTTTAACATTTTTTTGGCACTGGCACTGTTTTTTCATTCTTTGTTTGTACAGTGCCTACAACAGCTAAAGTCTTTGTCTGTTAATTCTCCGTGTACACTTCTGTGCCTCCTGACTGGAGAGTTCCTAATTGCCTAGTTGTAAAAAGGGAAAGGTAGAAGGGATCAGTTATGTCATTCAAAACAATGAAGTTCAGTGCAGAAAAACTTGTGAAACAGCTCAGTCTGGAAAAGAGAATTTACTGGAGCTGAACATAAAAGAATAAAATAGAAATGAAAGATTGATCTTTCACTACCTTAGGCAAATGGACTGTGTATATGAATATTTTTTGCATGGATGAATATCCCATCACTTTTTTAATAGTTCTTGTTTCAGGGTTATGTCTTTGACTGCATTCATAAACATTGCTGGTGAAAAGGGTGTTCATATATATGTTTCACTGGCTTCTTTTTATGACAGTTTATCAAAAAAGTTGATCCTTATGCAATCAGTGGGACTAAAAGGGTAAGAATAAAATTGGTCTCTTTCTAAGGATTACAATGAAATGATACCTTGTCCTTGAGGCAATGCACTTTCATCATCCATGTACTTCTTCCATTGAAAAATATATTTATTACATTTCAAGAAAAAAGATTATGGAGACTGTGACTAAGATGATTAAATTATGTCTCTATGTTTTAGAACTGCTGCTTTAAATATAATTTTATTCTTTAATGCACCTTTTATAGGAAATTATTACAATGTTTTATCTAATCTAGTATAAGTGAAAGGCTGAAAAATAACCTGATCATTAATCACATAATAATAAGTATCCAGATAATATTGCTTTCAGTGATGGCACATTTAAATTTCAGATAACAAGTTATATGTTTACATTACATTTTCATTTACTTTCTATCGTAGTCATTACCTCTATATGAACACTTGAATGAACATAGGTGGTGGCTTCCTATTAATCCAAAGTAAAAGTATTGCTTTCCATTGTGTTCCCTTTTGTAGTTCTTATATGCCGTACATTTTGGTGATATATATTAGTAATTAAGTGCTGTGTCAAGGAAAAATTGTGAACTAGAGGTTGTCAGCACTAAAAAAAGCTGTGGAAGCCACCCATCTGGAACTGATACTTTGCAAAGATCCCTATTTTTCCTGTTTTGTGAGTTTGTGCCACTTGAGCTCCCAGTGGCCATGAGCTCCCCAGCACTGTCTTTGATAGACTGTCCTGCAGCCTGGCGTGGTAGGATTCCACAGAGTGCAAAGCCATGACAGTGGTTTCCATGAGGGCACTGGGAAGTGTTAGTAGAGTTTGGAAGTGGAGATTGAAATTCGTCCATCCAGCAGCAACAAAAAATTGTGAGTACCTGTCTAGTTCAGTAAAGACATAGCTTTACACCAGTGCATCACAGAATCAAGTCACATGCCAGTCACAATCAACTTCGGCACTTGTACACATTGCATATGTGTAATCAAAGATGGAAGTTGTCTTCCTTTTGCCTTTGGATGCAAAATGCCTGCCCAACTAAACTGAAGCAAATTGCAGAAGATCTTGTGCGTGAACTGTCACACACATACAACATGTACAGCTAAGCAGTGCATAAAGACTCAGCAGAAGTGTTTGTATTCGTGAAACTAATGCAAAGACACATCTGTCAACAGCCTGTCAGCTTCAGGGTAGAAATTGTGCATTTAAGCTTCAACACTTAGAACCATTTCTATCAATCTGTTTATTAAGAGAGTTAACAGAGACTTTTCTTGAAATTTTTATCTGATGTGAGTTGCCATACTTGTAAGGCAAATATAGTTCAAATCTGTATATTACAGTAAAAAAAGATAATGATTTCAAGCAAAATCCCAAAAGATTGTGTCTTTATTTAGATAAGAATTGCAGGACTTTATCTATTGCTGTAGTAAGAGCAGAAGTGATTTTAAACTGATTTTAAAAGTGTAAATTTCTTTAAATGACATACATTTAAAAATAATGAAAATGAAGCACATTAATCTGTATTTTATCTTCTGTGGTACTCTAACGTTTTGAACTTTAAAAGTGAAGGTTAGGACTTCGGTCATGTGGACTGTCCTTTGCTGTGTCAGCCGTCCTGTACATCTGGACACTGAAGAGGGGAAACAGGGTAGTTGCTCCCAGTAGAATTAAAACCGTCCATATATATCATATCCATGGTGTTTTGTTTGTTTATTCAGGAATAAGCTGATCACCAGGCTTGTATTTTAGCGAGGAATGTTCTGCTTGGGTAATGAATAGAGAGGAAGAGTAGGGATAATTACCTGTTTTGGGGTTGGTTATTTCTGTTTGTTTACCTTCTTCAGAAGCAGAGAGTAGATTCATTTCTCAGTTGTTGGAGCACAGGACTTTGATGTTTCCCTTGTTTTCTTCTTATCTGGGCTTAATTCCAACTAAATGGGGTTGATACTTTGTTACAGCTCTTATAGTTACTGTAAAATATTCAGAAGTGTTTTGTGGTCTGAGAGATCGGTGGTCAAATGGTTGTTACTGCAAAAGGCTTAATTCAGCGACTTTAATTTTCCATTTTAGTCCCATGATTCAGTCCAGAAAGAAAGGAATAACATTCTGTTTTCTGTAAAAGTTGGGTTTTAATATAAAGGAGATGTTACCTCCTGCAGAAACAGCTGCTATTTGGGTTTAACTACAGATAGGTGTTGAGTGAGGAACCGTCTTTGGCAGTATGTTAGAGTAACGTAGATATAAAGTGCAAAGGTGTGTTTTCCTTTGCTTCTAAGTGACATCTGTGGGCTGTGGTTTAATGAAACTCTTCTTCAGGCACTGGTGACAACTGGTCCTTCATTTTGGCCATGCATACACCAGTCTTAAAGACCAGTCTGGGAGCAGCCTGATTTGCATGCTTCATATGGTTTGCATGCAGTTTGTGAACTGCATATCTGGATCTGCCTGGCAGGATATTAACAGACGTAGCAATAGGCTAAGTCACCAGGTCTGATTAGGCACACAGGTTCCTGTATCCCTCAGGAGTCCCCTGCAGCTGCATATGAGGCTGGTTCATTGCTTATGGACAGGAGATCTTAGCTGGAGATTTAATTCAGGCCAGCAATCCAGAGAAGGTGTGGACGTGCCCACTGAGTTCCTTTTGTGCTTGAATATCGTCACACACTTTTTTGTGTGTTTCAAGCAAATTCACTAGAAACTGAGTTGAAAAGAGGATCTCACTCACATCTAGAAACAATTCTAGACAATCTTATCCCTGTGCAAATAGTAAAATAGGACTTATCTATCTTCTCCTTTCACTATGTGGTTTTAGCAAGATTTAAGATTACTTTTTCCACTAATGGTCTGGATTATTTACAACTTAGAGTCCTGTCAACATTTCAAGCTACTGCTTCCTATGCTGTGTTTGAAATCCTTTGGAATAACATTTATGTGACTCAAATGAGGCATCTTTTTTCCATCTGTCAGATTTTCAAAACAGAAAGACTACCAAACATTTGGTCAACATATCATATAAACATTATCTTCTAAAGCACATTTAACTGGGTCAGTCTGTCTTGCCGGATACTTTTCGGTTAGTTGATTTCACACCTTCTCTGTTCAACCAAGGGACATTCATACATAATAGAAAATTATTATGGTATTCACTCTTTTGCTTTTCAAAGAGGAACTTTTATAAAGCAAGAGATTTATGGCAGAATTGATAAAGAGCCTTGGTTTTCTGTCACTTGAGCCTTTTCTCACCTGCTGTCAGCTTATCCATCTTCCTCTTAAGCCAGCTCTCATATACACATTAAGAAAACGCCCCCGGCCACAAATCCCATTCCTCACTCTTTTATCTTACATAAAAGACAAAGAAGAATGAAGATACAATAATATCTTTCCACCCATTTCCAGCTTACTTTGTTATCTTGGTTATGCATTTTAGGAATACTTTGAGTTTCGGGTGTGGAGAGAGGCCAATATCATGTTCCCTGCTTTAAAGTAATAAATACAGCCTATAAATGTATGCAGGAAAACCAAGCAAGCGTGGAATAATGACAGAGGGACACATACTCACCAGCAAGTTTTGGCCTGTTTCAGCTCTGTTTTGCCTCAGACTTTCGTCTCCTATCACACCATGGGTTACTGTAGTAAGTCTGAATGAGTAGTAGGAGGGTAATATTTCTACTAGTGTAATTGCCTGACTGCACTCAAAAGGGAGTTTCTTTCACATGTTCTGCTGATAAATTTGGCTTCCTGCATTGTATTCTGTCCACTGTTTTGTGAGCAGCTATGACGGAAGCACAGGAAAATCATGTTGGACTGACCAAATGAATGTACATTCCCCAAAACCAGCAGAAGACCAGTGTCTATAAAATCTTCCGAGAAAGGAAGCACTGACTGTGCTTTGTTAGCAAGTTATTTGGTACAATAAAAACAGAACGATGGATAAACGTAGCTGATGCTAAATTATGTGAGTACACTGTGTTGTTCAAAGGGAGCCAGTCATTCATTTAGACTGGTTTCCCCTACTGGGATTTGAGCACATTTGAGATACATTTGGGATGGAGCTTCCTATTTAGTTTTCTCCAGAAGGAATCTAGTTTGCATGCATGAAAACCTCCCTGCAAACTGTAGCAATGTGCACTAACTACAGAAAACCAATTTGTTCTTGTCAAAGTAGTCCAAACTTCATAACAAAATGCAAGCTTTAGTTCCAACACTTTTCCCTATCATTTTATTAAAATATTTTTAAGTTTGTAAAATATTGTCTTCATCAGCCAAATGTGATTAAATGTTGCTTGGAAGTGATCCAAGACTGGCAAAAACCCATGATAGCTCATATGTCCTATATGTAGATTACTAAAAAAAAACCCAGAACCACAGTACATCCAAAACTTATGATCAGATATAATTAAATACAACAAAATATTCAGAACAGTAAGAAGATGTTCTGTATACCTCTTCATTCTCATTCATATGAGGCCTCTAGAATGCTCCTTTAACACAAATCAGTGCATTTAAAATTCTCCCTGGTTTTTGGGTTTGGGTTGGTTTTTTTTTGTAGAAACAGTTCAGAGTATGCTACTATTGAGATAATTGTTCTGTGCAATCAATTCCTTAGAATTTAAAGGGGTACTTATCTGTTAAATTCTGATACCTGGGCATACTTTCTCCAAGGACATACTTGTCCCTGGAGATTAATTCGTTTTTAGAATATGAGCTACTGAAAATTTGAGAACTCTATATTTTCCCCTAAAGAAAAATACGAAAAATATCTGCAGAGCTAGATATACCTCATATGATTACCTCAAAAAGTAAAAATAAAAGAAGGATGAAATGAAGGTAGCTAGATGTGTGTTGTTAATACTCATCACTGCATTATTAACTTCTCTTCCTAGAAATACTGGCTAGGCCAGATTCTCTCATTCTGTCAGTGTTTCAAATTGCAATGTGGGCTAATAAAACCTAACAGTTTGGGGTTTTTTTTATTAATAAGGCTTCCCTATATTAGAATTAACTTTACCTTGGTTCTGACCCTCAAAATCCTTCTATTCAGACACTGGTTTTCTGAGTCAGTGATTTCATATTAAAAATAACTTGTTAAGATAAATAACTATTTACAGTTACGAATTAAACTAGGTGGAGGCATATGGGTTTACATATCGATGCTGCAAAACCAAATTTTAGTATGAAATATTGAGAAAAATAGTCCCTTCTACTGTACTACTTTACTTTCTTACTCCAGCACAACGTTATTTATTGATAAACTAAATTTTTTGCAATTACTGTTTTGTAATGGACATTTACTTTCCGTCTGCCAGCTAGAAATAGATATCTTAGGTCAAACTGGTCACTGTCAAACTGGAAGGTAGTTTTAAGTGGGTCAAACAAGGATTTGTCATAGACTTGACTCTTTAATAATTAAAGTGCAATTTAAAGTATGGAGAAAGCACTGATGCAGCATTTGCAGATCAATATAGGAAACACAGTTACTTTGGAAAGCAGAATTGCAATTCAGAGTTATGTTCCAAAATCAAATTCAGTAATGATATACGCACACTGCAGGTACAAAAGAAAAAAAATACTCAGAAATATATCTGTTTAGGCAATAGTAGTACTGAAAATGTTCAAGCATAGTAGCAAAAGTTCAGACTTAATATGGATTAAAAATATGAAGTGCTTGCATGAAAGGCAGTGGTGTTCTTGGGAAATGCTGACAAATTGTGCCTGTGTAATGTATGTGTTGTAATTGTTCTACCCTACTCAGTGGTTGGTGAGACTTCAGCTATAATACTACACGCAGTTTAAGTCAGCACCACTTAAGAGTTAGAGAGGCTGAAAAAATTCGAAGTTGACCAGAAGAGAAAGGATAAAATATTTAGACAACAAGACATTGGTTGTAAGGCTGAAGGATCTGTCTGTGTTGGTCTAGAAAGAAGACCAAAACTGGACAAGATAAGAGTCTTGCACTGTGTTAAACATTAGTATAAGTAGGACAGCTGCTAACCACTCTTCACATCCAGTGGAGGCAGGAAATGGATTATCTGTTTGTGGCCTGGTGTAGGTGTGAACACAGACTTTATGACTCCAATAGCACAAATGCCTTAGAAACAATACATTGTAGTGAAACTGTGTTATATCTGAATATTGGGAATAACATAAAGGGCCTGCATGCCTACATGACTGATTTCCTTTCTGAGCCAAGAATAACTTGAGCAGTATGAGTAATAGCATTATCTTTAAAACGTGAATTCTAAAATTAAATACAACTGTCTTTAGTATTCATGGCTCTTCTTACACATTATCATCCACATCGTTGCTGTCAATTTGTATTGATACAGCATTTGTCACAGAATGCTCAAGTAAACTAACCACTCAGATCATATAGGGCTCTTTCTATAATCTGAATGAACTCAGTGATACAGTCTTCATTTAAAAGACAGGAAGCTGAGACAAAGAAAATAGGTCCATAGTCAAATAGCCTAAATGCCACCTGTCTTGCTCCTTCTGTCTCTTAGCTGCCATGGCATTTATTCCCCATTTTACTTTCCTCTCTTTACATTTCTTTTCAGAAGCCTGAAGGTCTAGCATCTGTCTTGACTGACACAAGGACATAGGCTACCGAGTTAAGGTATCAAGGATTGGAAAGATAATGTTTAATGTTAGATATTGGTGGTGTAAAATCACACCTGACCTGGTCACTGTAGATTCCTGTTATAGTCTGCAGGCAGAAATATTCCAAGGGAACAAGAGTTCATCTACTTGTTTTATATTTGTACTTTAAACTATGATTAATCCCACCCATTTCTCCATTGACTACAAAAAGATTCTAGATGACTGAGACTGCTTTTGGTCAGGTGAATCCCGTGATCTCTCAAAAAGCCTGTCTCCTGAGTCTTCTGTGTTCTGATTTCCTGCTTTTCTCTCATTAAAAACAGTGCATTATTTGCTCATGTGCTAGTCTCCTTTTATCGATTCTGCACAGCAAAAGTTATGATTCAGTTAAAATTAGTATTATAAATTGTGTTCTAGGTGCCAAAGCTCAATTAAAAAAAAAAAAAAAAAAAAAGATAAGTAATGTTCACTTAATTCACTGAAACGTCATTTTTAAAAAAAAAATACTCTTTCCGATAGTTTCCAGTTTCTCCCAGCATACTTTTAAGGTGAATGGCTGCTGATAGATGGGCATCGTCATGCAAACAAACCTCTTATTTACAGAACAAGGCTGGCTTTGTTGTCACCGGTTCAGACTTTCAGAAGCTATCCTGTCAACAGTTCTCACATCTGACCTGGAGAGACCAAGATAGTTTTTGTTTTGTGCTTATCTTCTCAGTTCAGTTTCTCCAAATAATTTACTTTTTTTTTTTTTTTTTTCACCAAGAAGGAGTTAAACACAAGTAAACTTTTTTCAGAAACTCAAAAAAGTGATTTGCCTTCTGCAATGTTCAGCTCAGGGAGTGGGATCCATAAGGGCATGGTAAGTGCTTACAGTGTCTGCGTTTAGAATGAAGATATGAGACAGGAATTAACAGTGGCCAGTTCGCTCAGTGCTCTGATGCCTAAGTCAGCCATTTAGAAACTCCAGATACAGGGGTAAGTCTGAAACATTGTCACAGGATATGTCTTAGTTGTCTCTGTGAAACTTTGATGCAGAGCCTGAAATGTCTCTTCGTATTCCTCCTTTCCCTCTGTATGAGACTACAGAGGAAGCCTGCCTTTTGGCTCTCCTCCTCCAGAACTTCTTGCATTTTGTACAGACTGAATTCGGGTCTCGGTTCAATTTCTGTTCACATTCTCCATCTGTCCATATCTTCTCTCTAATCTCCTTGCTAAACCCTACTTCTGTTTCCCAGCCGGTCTCTCTCTGACACCTTCTCTCATCCAATCTAAGCGATTCCTATCAAAATACAGCTTTTATTATCTCACCTTACTCACTTTGCAAGCTGTTTGCTAATGCTGAATCCAGCTCAAGCATCAAGTGTGCTGGTGCTCTTACACTGCCTGGCAAGTCTTTTCCCTGGTGTAGAATTATAAATGCCGAACAGGCTAAATGGGCTAACCATTAAATAAAAGTAAAGGCAGGGTTTGAAATGAAATAACTAGTATGTAGGAAGGCCTGAAGGAGGACTGAATGCTGGGGATTTCCTCACTGTGTGTGAGATGAGAAGTTTAACGGTCCTGGTTTCTCTAAATCTGGATAATGGCTTGATTTAGACAGCCAGCAGTTGCCAGAGGTGAAAAGATAGTCAGGAAGGGTGATGGACAGGGTGAATCAGAATGAGAGTTACCCACCTAAAATTTAAGCCTAATATAGAGAAGATCCATTTGAGACTCTGTGTTTATTTTCAGTTGCTGTATAGCATTAATAAAACACAGTGAAATAAGCCTAAGGAAATGGTAAGGTAGTTTTGAATTACTATTTACTTTGTTAGCTTATGGAGCAGATTTTCTGTAACCTCTTTCATAGTTCTGTTTTTGCTGTATTAAGATGGGTATTATGATGTAAGAGGGTAACAGTGAAATAAAATTATGCTTCTTGTCTGAGTTAAAGTTGAAACCAATGACTGTCTTTTTCAGAAATGTTACTGCCCGGGTTAATCACTTACATCATATTGATACTCCTTTTATGATACCAAAGTTACAATCCACAGCTGAAATATCATGGCCTTCTAGGAGGAATGGAAAGGAATCTGTGAGTTTGTCATTTGCTCATTTGATCAGTGATGTAGCAGTATAGAGAGTTTTATAGTAATGCCTCCAGATATTTCTTTAGGCAGTAAAAGTCATTCTTTTGACAGCAGTAACGTAGGCTGCTCCAAGTCCTTATGTTCTTACAGCCTGTTTGAACATTGCTTGTCTGAGAGAACCCTAACCCAAGCAAAGGAATGCATTTTTATCTCTTTTTTTCCATTTCTTCATCATTTGGCCCAAGAGCTCACCAAAGAAAACAAAAAAGTTTTGACAATGTTATAAAAGTATCATTTTTACTTTATGTATATATAAAATACATGTAAAAAGGCAAATGGCTTTTCTGGAGGGTATTTTGCAAACATGACTAACAGTATTTTTCATCTCAGCGACGCTGCAGTTAGGGAACATTCTTGCCTACATTGAAGCTTTTATTTAATAAAAATAAGTACCGCAGTCCCTACTCTCTCACACCTTCCATAGCATCTTGGCAGTAAATCTATCAGGATGTTGCTGCCTGTATTATGTTTTTACAAATATTAACTAGCTGAACTCCTCAGCTGTCACAGTGACTGAGAAAAGGATCACCAACAAATTAGATTGGGAAGGTTACGTGGAGGTCGTATAGTCCCACCTCCACCTCAAAGCTGGGATAACTTCAGTTAGATCAGGTGACTGGACAGCTTGTCTAGTTGAATTTTGAAAATCTTCAAGGATGGAGATTTCACCGTCTCTCTGGGCATCCTGTTCTGGGACTTCACTGCTCTCATGGTGAAAAACGTTTAACTTCCCTTGTGCCTTTTGTGCTTCACTGTGCATCTCTTAGAAGAGTCTGAGTCTGTCTTTTCAGTAGTGCTGCATTTGAGAGTTGAAGATGGCAATTACCTGTTTTTTCCAAACTACAGAAGCCTGGTTCCCTTAGCCCCTCTTCACAGAACAGCCACTCTTCTCAAGCCCTGTCCATCTTACTGGGCCTACACCGGGCTCTCTAGCCAAGGCTTTTAATGATTTGGGTGGATATAAAACAGGATGGGAAGAGCATGGGAACCTCTCCCATCTGAGTCCTGCTCTTCTAGTTAGTGTTGATCTCATTAGCTCGAGTGCAGTGACACTTGAACTGCTGTACTGCTTCACTTCAGAACCAAATTATGTTCCATAGGAAGTACTTGAAGCACTTCCTATGCAGCTTTATAAAGAAGTACACAGTACAGTTCAGGAAACACTAGCCTATGCCCCCCATTAAGCTTTCAAACCCAGTAATTAGGTTAGAGTAATTTGGGAAATTGGTGAATTTTTTTTTTTTTTTTTTTTTTTTTTTTGCCACTAAAACCTCCTCCTTTTTTTCTCAATGTATTTTTGATATACAGAATTTTTGAGAAATCATCCAGTTTTCATAATAAAAACTAGTATCTGTTTATAGGAAGGTAATGCATAAGGGATATATAAATTCTTAGATACTAACACCTCAATGTCTGTCATCGTTATAGAGACAAAATCTATTATAAATATATTCTAGATTTTTAACTGAGAGATTAGAAAATGCCTCTTTCATTCCCATGTTTTGGATAACTAGGCTTGGAAATAAAGATCCCCAAAATCCAGTAACAGTATTCTGTAAAACATCTCTATGGGTGATTTCCTTCAAAAATATGACATTAAAAGTATTTCCCTGTTTTGTACAAAATAACAAGAAGCTACAATTGAAGCATAAGTGATGGAGCACTGCCAAAACACTTCTAAGTTACAGCACCATCCCAAATTCAAGTTGGCACTCATTAATGCCTTTTTGTTTTGGAATTTCTTTTAATATGATTTTTAGAATCTCAGTGTTGGAATCTTTTCCTCGATTTTGGAAGATTTTTTTTTAAATAATTTTTAAGCAAATGTCCGTATTAAAACAGCTATAAATTTTCTTGCAGAAGAGTGACTGTGGGACTAGAATGGTTTTGACTCGTATTTCTACTTTGTTTTACAAATTCTTCAAGACTCTTGATGCGTATGACTCTTGGTCTTGAATACTGATGTTTTCCATTACTACTCAGTATTGATTGCTTATAGTGTGTTTAAGCACATGATTTCATGTTCAGATAAAGATGTATCTTTCAAATCCTGTTGAAAGAGAAAAGTTTGTTTATAATCCCTAAATATATATTCAAGTAACAAGGGAGCAATGCTAGTTAGAAAATATCATACATTTTATTAATTTAACTTTGTAATAATAAATATATAATAATATAAATGCATTTTGAGGCAGAAAAATTTAAGATAAATGATTAAGGTATAACTGAAGGAAAGAAAAGGGAAATAATAAAATTGATCATAGTTTTTTCTGTCTTCTATAATTACCTGTTTGTGTGCTTAATGTAGAAGGCTAAGTATAAGGTAGAAAATAAATGAAGAAGAAAATGATCACCTCATTTCTGTTTCTGTTTCTTATTACTTCCCCAGTCATTCGCAGCCAGTTCACACTGCATATGCACATGTTCCTGTTTTGTTCAGCCTGTGTAACCTCTCCATCCATTCTTCAAACTTTTGTTGGTCCTTCTCCTTCTCTCCATTCTTTCTTCCTGTCATTTACTAATTGTATTCTTTTCTCTTTCTTTTTATGTTTCTTCGTGTCACTTCTCTTCTGTATTTTCACCATTTCACCATTACTTTAAAGCATGATTGCTGGCTTTGTAAATCTTTTACTTCATTAATACTCACGCCAGTTTCTGGCAGTTTTATTTTGTCAGCCAAATTGCCACCTTAACCACCAAGGATAGGAATGTTATCAGAAAAGAGGCACAGAGAACTGCCATCAAATGGCTAAAAGTTAAAAAGAAACTTCCAAAGATGATACATTGAAATTAAATGTGGGAGAAGGATAAGAGGCATGGGTACAGGTGAACAGATGTGTGTCCAGCTCATGACAAAACTCAAGTGGTATTATGTAGAAAAATCTAAACTGGCTCTAAATAAGTTATTTAAAGAACTAGAAGTCTTATGTTAATATTGCACTTTATGCAAGATAATGCACAGTAACAGTTCCTTAACAGTACTAGACTTACTCCCCCATTAATCTACATACTGGTTTCGGCAGCAAAAATGTGTCTGCTCCAGTTTACCAGCTTGTTCTGGTGTACGGGCACAGCTGAGGATGCAGAAGGAGAAATGTGGAGTAATAGGAGGGTGGGAAATAGTTTAAACCAGCATTTCCACTGAACCCGTTGGGATCTATTATGATGGCTTAAGTTCGGAGCTGAGTATTTCTGCTGACTTTTAAAGCATAGAGGCTTTTGCTTGTATCTCAGGGATTGTTGTAGGAGACATTAACTACATAACTTATATAAAATTCTCTGAAGTTAATGATACATTCTGTTAATTCAGTGAGATGTGGATCATGCTTTGAAGAAATTAGAATGAACTGGTTATTCCACTATTTCCAATACAGGGAAGCTTTTTTGCACTTTCTTTAGAACAAAATTTCTCAGTTCTGTTTCTTATAAAAAATGGAACCCCCAAACAGATGGAATGTGGGGAGCAGGGAGGAAGGCTGTTCACTTAAATGACTGAAATAACTGGAAATGTTCTAGTAGAAAATATCCTTTAAATCTGAATTTTATATTGGAGAAGTTCAAGTTTTCACAGGAAAAAAGAATGGAGTTTTGTACTGTAGGGAAAAAAAAATAAGGTGACAGTTTGCCAGCTGCCTTTGGAGAGAAAGTGAAAATGAGGCCCTGGCAGCTGGCAAGCTGAAAAAATAGACAGCGATTTTCCTGAAACACAATTTTTCCTATCCTTATTCTTAAAAAAACCCCCTCAAACAAACAGGCATGGGTTGTTTTTTTCTCTACTTCTAATCCTACTGGAAATATTTTTGGAAAAACAAAAAAAGTTTTTATTAATGGAGAAGAATTTCCAATTGTCTGACTTGTTCTGGAAGTATTGAGAACACAGTCAATAAAGTAATGGTGGGAAGTGACAGACGGTGATAATCAGCTCCATTTGCTTCAAAGCCCAGAAGGAGTTCAATATATAGAATAGCTCTGAATGTGTGTATCGAACTGGAGATATTAATAGAACAGCTGAGACTGTAGAAGTCTCAGTTTGCCTCGGATTTGTGATTCTGTTTTTATCAGTCTCTAGTAACTTATTTTGATGTGTATCTTACCCATATTGATATGTTATGTTAGACAGACACCAGAATGACCAATAAATTAAGAAACAAGGTGGAACAAGAAAGGTGTCCTCTTCACAAAGCATAGAAATTTGAAATAAAGTATGTTTCAATTTCATTATACTAAACAGCTGGTAAATATGTAATGGGGAGAAAGATGTAAATGGTTTAAAATACCAGCGTATTTCTGATCCTCTATCTGAAATTCATTGTCATCACTTGTGAGTTTTCTGTTGAAAGTTATAATATTACTAATAATTTACTATTAAACTCCAAAACTTATTTACAGACGTGTTGGAAATATTTTTTCCTGCAGTTCGGAATATTCAGAGTTTGAACATAGTTTGGAAATTTAGTGGAGAACAGAGAAAGAACAAATTGAAGTCAGTGCTTTATAGTTTCTCCTGAGTGGGTCATACAGAAAGAATAGACTGAAGAACAAGTTGAAGATTTTTCAGGGGTTTGGTTTTTTTCACATGCAGTTCAAAGTTGGAGCGTAGTTTTGTGAGGATAGGATCTGCAACACAATTTCAGATCAAGGTCCATCTAATTAAGCCTTTTCTCCATGACAGTGAGCAATTCATATATTTTCAGAAAAAGATGAGATAGTCAGCTTCTAAGGTTAGATGTCGTCCTCTCTTATAGAACTTGGCTTACCCCCAGAAAGCTAAAACAATATTTCTTTTAAATGTTTACTTAATTCTAACTATTAAATGCAACACATTTTCTTTATCCATAAAAATGTTCTCTTTTTTTTGATCTGAAGACAGAATGGAAAATATGCATACTTATTATATCTTAGAAAATATTCAGTGCTATAAGGAAAGTATTGGGACAGAGTACTGTTTTTTTCTGAACCTCTTCTTCCACTTCATATAGGAAGTCTGCAGCAGACACATTCTCATATTGTATGTTTCCAAAGCGTCAAGCACAGTGGTTTCTGAATAACTAGACGGGTTCCAAAACACTTGGATCACTGAGTGCTTGATCCAGATCTATGAGCATGTAAGAAAGTAATGACATCACCTTTTCTCTTCTCTTCACTCTTCTTTTTAAGTCCTACAAAGAGCTCAAGATTTGCTTTTTGGAAGAGACCCTTGTCCCATTGAGTTCCTCCGACTTGGTCCTGAGTTTTAATTGTTCTAAAATTTGAAAAAAACACTGTTGTTCTTATGTTACCTTGAGCATATATTGGATATGCATTCCATCTTCTAATTCTTTGTCATCTTACAGCTCTGAAATTATATATTACAGCATTGTAGTTATATTTCATGAATATATAATTTGTAAAATGCTATAAGAAGGAATCGATACTGTGGCAGAAAAGCAGTGTAGATTAAAAATGTTGGCTATGGTCAGATACAAAGTCATTTAATGTTTTCCAGAAAGAGAGCAGAGCAGATAAAGAAAAATGTTTCATCATTACTTCAGTACTTCGTGTTTATGTGTAAATTGATGTTCAAACAACACGATAAGGAATCGCACACTAATACACAGAGCTCATAGATCATCATGCTGAGGTAAATGCCATGAATGGTTTGTCAGTCAAGATAATCTTCATCACTATTGAGCCAGCCTGGCTCCTGTCTGCTGTATGTAAGCAGTGTACTAGACTGATTACTGTGCCTTCAGATACCAGAAGAGAGATCTGAGAATTAAAGGATTTCATGTTTCCTGCTGAAATACAAACAGCTGGTTCTGTAAGTATTGCAAGTTCTGTAATACTTATAGAAAGGTTCACTACTTTTATTTATGGACTTACCAGAGATCTATGAACATAAATACTGTCATCTGAAAATGAAGTAAAAACCATTTAGGTTCCTGACTTGATGACTTAGAAATTAAATAACAGCAATATTCATCATGAGACATGACTTGATGATCTTTATCCTGGTCTGTCCAAGGCTCTAAAATCAGTGCATGATTGATGCTAAACAATAACCTTTTGTCAGTCTTATCTCAGAGACAAGTAAATTAATGGCTAATAAGCCTGAGACCCTTTAAGCATTAACTTTGATGCAGGGTCAAAATATTTCAGCTAAGCGATGTTGCTTTGCTTGCCTTAAATAAATACCAAAAGTATTTGTAATTTGCAAAATATGAAATAAAAATAAGTTTATTAAGTTTGTCATTTAGGTACTCTTAAAAGCTAATAATCTTAGGACATGCACAAAAACATTTATCTTGAAATGAGAAAAATTGAAACAAGAAGTCTGCACCCATAGATTTTATATAGGTGAATTAATGACCAAAGCTATTCTTCTGTCTCAAACACTGGCCGACATCCAGGTATTTGGTGTTTCAGGTAGGCATTCCTCACCTCTACAGCACTATTAAACATACCATTATGGCCTGTTACTGAATGGTGACTTTCACAAATCAGCTGCTTAAAGTCTGTGCTTCTTGTATTTCCATCCTTTGACTTGCTGTTTTGAAAAAGCCAAGGCCTCTTTCCAGGGTGGTTCTTACCTTGAGGATATTGGGGTGCATCCGCATCTGAATTTTATAAACCTAGCTAAAGTTCTTTCTTAATCATGATGTGCAGTGGCAGCATTGTGCAATGTAGGTTTAGAAGAGCCCTTTTCATGCTCAACCATTTTTTCCTGTTTTCCAACTAAATATTAACTAATAAATGTTCTTGTCTTATTTATCCTGATACTGTAAAACCTTCACTGGTCTTGTTTTGTGCAATACTGTTTTCTTAAACCTTTGTTGTGTTGGAGATGTGTATTACAACATGACGTCCTCACCAGCTAAAAACCATTAGTCACTTTTGCCTTTTTCAGTCCTTAGGGAACACATCTTTGACAAATCACACTTGCATACAACAGTTCTGCTTTCAACCCATAAATAGAATCACAGAATCTTAGAATCATAGAATTGTTTTGGTTGGAAGACACCTTTAAGATCATCGAGTCCAACCATTAACCTAGCACTGCCAAATCCACCACTAAACCATGTCCCTCAGCAACACTTCTACATGTCTTTTAAATACCTCCAGGGATGGTGACTCAACCACTTCCCTGGGCAGCCTGTTCAAGTGTTTGATAACCCTTTCAGTGAAGAAATTTTTCCTAATATCCAATCTAAACCTCCCCTGGTGCAACTTGAGGCCATTTCCTCTCATCCTATCGCTTGTTACTTGGGAGAAGAGACCAACTCCCACCTCGCTACAACCTCCTCTCAGGTAGTTGTAGAGAGCGATAAGGTCTGCCCTCAGCCTCCTTTTCTCCAGGCTAAACAACCCCAGTTCCCCCAGCTGGTCCTCATAAGACTTGCTCTCTAGGCCATTCATCAGCTTCGTTGCTAGTATATCACTAGTATATTCAGTAGCTATTCAGGTTGGATGGTTTAGACTAATTTTTCAGCCCTTACAGTTCCACTGGTCTAGAATGTGCATTTGAATGATTATGTATATTTCAGGGTTTCATTGATTTTATTTTCTTTGTAAACTCTGGGCTTACTCTATAAGATTAAATTCACACTCAGTGTCACTAGAAATTTTAAAACAGAGAGAACCATACATAAAAGCCACAGTGAAGAGAACCAACCCGAATGTGTATTCATCTTGTAAAAATCTTTTATTGATAATTTTTGGTATTTCTATACCAAAACTCACTGTGCACTGCATGTTTAGGGTAATTGGTATTGTAATTGGCATGTAATCAAGTAGAGCTACTTTTTATTTAGATTTATTTTGACCTATGGCAGTGATGGAAAAAGAATGGTTTGAAACAAGAATAATAGGGGCTCTGAAAATGAGGGGGGAAAAAGGAACCTTTTTCCTTTTATATCTGCAGTGAAAGTATATCCTAGATTCCAGGTCAACCGTAAGAATTTTCATTTTTATGTGGTGTCTTGAAACATCGCAGTTTGTTTAAGTTCTTTTTCTCTTTTTTTTTTTTGGTACAAATGTAGGTTTAGAAACTGCAAATGGCACATCTTTCACATTAACTTCTGTTTTTCTGCTGCCTTTTCTTTATTTTTAACTTCATTAGTGTTTAAAAGTAAGCTTGCCAAATTTCTATCTTCCTGTCCTACTTGTCACAGTAAGCAGAAATGGGAAGAGGAAGGTCATGATTCTAAAATAGTATAATTGCTATTAAAATAGTAGGTAGAAAATTCAGTAAAGGTTACTGCTTTCTTCTTCCCTAACCCTACATAGTTTGATTAAATATCACATTGCCTGCAAGGCTGTCACCTGATTGAATTTATCCAGGAGTAAAACACTTCCTCTTCTGAAAATGAATCTAGACTTCAGTGTTAGTCATATAAACCATATTTAATAATTGCTAAAACAATCAGGTATAAAAATTATATCCATTTATACTTAAAAAGGAAAAGATGGAAGTTGTTGTAAAAATCAGGACTTCCTCTCAGTTTTATTCACAGTTGTGCTAATCAAGACTGAGTTGAGTGCCTTGACTGGATTTCTTTGGTGAAGAGCTGGTGCTGATCTCCAGTCTGTTTTTAAATACTTTCCAATGATGAGACATTTGCCACTTCTCTTTCCCAGTTCCATGGATCAAATCTGGTATAATATCAACAGACTCTAGAATTCACATACAAGAAAAACAGGGGGAAAAAAGTAAACTTTGAAAAAATGGTTTCATGCCTTTTAAAAGACTATTTTATTTAAAAAAAAAGAGGTATAAATTTAAACAGATAACATAGTGAAAGCTGTTTTTCTTCCATGAGAAGATGTTCTGTTTGTGTCAGTATAGCCAATTTCTGTACATGTTTATTCAAGTATTAATGCCTTCTTTGAAAAGTTGACTCTTTGAAGGCTTGGGGTGGGGTGAGAGAAAGGGTTATTTGGTTTTGTTTAACTTGTGTCACTTGGAAATGGATTTATATTTAACTGGCAATACCATTCTTATATGAGAGTAAGAATGGAATATGGGGTTTTGCATGGTCTGGCTAGTGCGCTTTCTCGCTGTAGAAAAAGTGTAATAGAAAATCTGGACATACTGTGAGTGGTTTTCACACTTCATAAGTTTAGCCATCTGTGGCAGACAATCTATTCTGTGTTTGTTATCAGGTTCAGTTACATTCCTTTAAAAAGGGAGAGGACTGGGTTGGCTGGAAGCTTCTGGCAGGAGAGAGAGAGAGAGATTGCTCCTGCCCTGGGAGCAACTGAGTGTATTTTAGGGGGAGTTCTTGTGCTTCAGAAAAAGAGGGGTGGAGGGAGAGGGGAAACAAAAAAGTTTCAGGCAGAGGGAAGTTTCAGGGAGACACTGAGAAACTGCAGAGGAGAGAAATGGACTGACAACCTGAGCTGATGGAGAAAGCAACTTGTCCAGCTGAGGCAGAGGGAATTATGCAGAACTTGCTGCAGGCCAGAAAGCTGGTGTGTTGTTGGAATAGTGAAGGCTGGAAGCTGGGCATCAGCAACCAAGCAGAGTTTCACAAACCTCCTTTTGTTTCTCTTCTGCCTTCTGTTTCTATTCTATTCTATTCTATTCTATTCTATTCTATTCTATTCTATTCTATTCTATTCTATTCTATTCTATTCTATTCTATTCTACTCTATTCTATTCTAACAGTGTGTACTACTGGGATTTTGACAACTGTGTAACCACCATGAAGGACTATTGGTACTTATAGAACTTGAAAAGCCTTACAGAGCTATACATGATACCAAAGTAGAGTAAGAAGTATGTTTATCTACAAAAGAAAGTGTTGTGTTCATAAATTTTAAGGCACTTTTGGAAAGAGGGGGAAAGAAATCTGATGCAGGCTGTTCTGCAGGTGCACAGCAGTCTGGATGAAGTCAGGGCTGAGCAGAAAAGACAAAGAGAAGGCTTAGTGACGATGCTTATAGAAAGGCCTGAATTAAGCAGTTAGGCACTTGGTGAGTTTGTCTAATCTAGGCCTTACAGCAGGAGTTACATGGCCATTGTTCCCCAGCATGAACCACATTTTAGAGAAAGTGATTAATCAGGGCTCTGCTCACTTGGCCACCTTTAATCTTAGACCAGGGAAGTAAAGCGTCCTGAGTGCAGAATAAAATAAATACTGCCTGAACGGTCACACTGAGCCAAGCCCAGAGCCTTCGATTGCCAAGGAGAGGTGTCATTTCTGAAGAACTGCAGAAGTGGCAAGATTCCTGCACAGAGAAAGGGATTAAAACTCTGCTACAAAACAGATCCTGCACAAGGAGCTAAAAGCAGGAATTCAAACTGCTGCAGCTGCTAAGAGTGGGACTGACCTCCTCTGTCTTGAGACATTTACAGGTGACATCTGCGTTACATGCGGCTGTTTCTACAATCAGTAAGGGAAACAGGTGTGATTATGGACTGAGCTGAAGAAAAATTGCACTTTCTTTCAGTTCAGTAGTCTGGAGGACTAGCTCAGATTAGCTCCGTACATTATGTCTGCGCTTGGGCAGATGAATCCTCACTCTTGCGAATAAACAAAGGCTGTGGCGCAGCATGTGGAGTCTCGTCAGCTACAGTTCTTTGGAGGAAGTCAGTAGTGAAGGAGAGGCAGAAAAAGCCAAGATTTTCTCACACCTTTTCTGTTTGTTTGTTTTTTCCCTGTAAAACAAGATTAATATTTCCTTTCTTTCAGAGATAGAGGGGGTTTTGGTGTAGGTTTTTTTTTTTTTTTAATTGTAGCTGAAAGTTTGCAAAGTAGTCTGATACCAGTTGAAAACAGATGGTGTTAATTCAGCATATGCATATCCTACTGATAAGTATAAACTGTTCTGAATTTTTCTCACCAGTATTTGCTGGCCAGGATTCTCTGTTAGATTGCAAAGGAAGAGAATTTGAAGTATGTTCTCGTTGACTGGGAAAAGGCCCTTTATAATCCAGTAAAATTTTCCATAGATGAGATCTAAGTTTCAAATAAAATTTATTATTCTGACTGAGGGAAATGGCATATAATGATGTGTGTGTTACATGATGAGAAACAGTGTATTATTAATTACGACGAGTGAATGAGCCCATGCTAAGGATGTTGCATTATGTGCAAAAAGATTTATTTCAAGGACTTCATCATTCCAAGGTGAAGATGACTGATGCCTTTTTCTACTGCCACAAATAACTTCATGATCAATGAATCCTGACGTTAACAATTAACACTTTGGTACAATAGCCTCTTCAATATAACTGGTTTGATTGCCAATGGCAGCATCACATCGCCTCTGTATCAGATCATATTACTGAGGTACAGTTTGGTGTAGTTAGTTAAATCCAAAACCAGTCTGTGCTGGAGATGGGGCGCATCATGTGCAAACAATATTTGTATCTTCAGCTATCACAGGCATCGAATGGTCCATTCACTTCATAGGACTTTTGATAACTTCCCACAGGTTAGGCTGAGAAGTTAAGACTATCTACAGTTCTGTATTTATATAAAAATCCTCTCAGACTGTCAGTGAAACAATAGAGGGAAAAAAAGAAGTGATGATTGATTAAGAAACACTAATTATGTTATAGCGTAGTATACTATGTTATAGTTTAGTACATAGTCACCATGAATCCACAGACTTTGTCTTAATCTTGTTAAGTGCCTACCTCACAGCAATTCTACCTTTGCCATTAGTGTTTCTCCAGATAGTGAATGTTTCTCTTGTCCAACTTGCTGTTATGCGGTACATAGAGTTCCATATACCATATCCTCTTTTTTTTTCATTTATTTCATAATCTTTTGGGTTATCAAAGCAGAATATGCTTCAGAATCATCCTCTTCAGAAACTTTCTGAGTCATGAGGAAGATAGCTTCTAGATAAATTCATTCATTTGGATCCTTTTTTCTTTTAAACAAAAATTTGACTATCTTCTTAAAATTCACAAGTAATTTACAAATGAGGAAATATTTTAATTCACAGACAGAAGTATTTATTCTGAATTCTTTATCAGTTCAGGCTTCAGTCCTGGACTAGGGCTATAGTACTATAGCACTCAGAGTACTAACTGTAGTTGGTACTAAAACCACACTGTTGTAGCAGTGGTTGAATAATATTTCTGTGAAGTCCCTTGATAGTTTTTAATATACTGATACATAAATAAAATACTTAAGAGGATTTAACATATTTTAGTACAAAGCATATGAAGACAAACATATAGTATCACTAGTTTTTGCCTACATAGCAGCTATATATTTCCTGCAATGTTTTCAAGCCATTTATAAAATCATAGAATCATGGAATCATAGAATAGTTTGAGTTGAAAGGGACCTTTAAACATCATCTAGTCCGACCTCCCATGCAATGAGCAGGGAGGTCTTCAACAAGATCATGTTCCTCAGAGCCCCATCCAGCCTGGTCTTGAACACTTCCAGGGATGGGGCATTTACCACCTCTCTGCGCAACCTGTTCCAGTGTTTCACCACCCTCATTGTAAAAAATTTCTTATATCTAGTCTGAATCTACCCTCTTTTAGTTTGAAACCATTACCCCTTGTCCTATCACAACAGGCCCTGCTAAAAAGTTTGTCCTCATCTTTCTTATAAACCCCCTTTAAGTACTGGAAGGCTGCTATAAGGTCTCCCTGGAGCTTTCTCTTCTCCAGGCTGAACAACACCAACTCTCTCAGCCTTTCTTCACAGGAGAGGTGCTCCATCCCTCTGATCATTTTTGTGGCCCTCCTCTGGACCTGCTCCAACAGGTCTATGTCTTTCCTGTGCTGAGGGCTCCAGAGCTGGACGCAGTACTCCAGGTGGGGTCTCACCAGAGTGGAGTAGAGGGGCAGAATCACCTCCCTCGACCTGCTGGGACCCTTCTTGTGATACAGCCCGGTATATGGTATAGCAAAGTATGAAATCTGTATTTGTCATTCAGAGAAGAAATTCTGACCATGTTCTGTTTTGAGGACAGGGTCTTTCCCTTCTCCTCTGCTTTCCCCCTTGCCCTTCCTTTCCCTGTTTTTCCCTTTTTTTCTTTTTCAGAGATTGAAGAGTGGAAAAATATTGAGCCCATTTGGTACAGAGATTTCAATGCAGAAGCAGTGTTCAACTGACAATTTGACACTTTCTGTTAACTTGACAGATGCCCATTGTCTGAATCAATCTGCCAGAGATTTTTTCCCCATTGTAAAGTAACAGAGATACGTGTAATTCTGTATACATTTAATATAATTGGACAGCAAATCTCTTATATAAGCTTGTATGCCAGAATAGTTTGCAAAGATAAGTAGTATGATTACAAAGATAAATAACAAAGAATAACAGAGGCAAAAAGAAATAAAGACTAAAAAAGAAAATACTGCTTTCAGGTGAGTTTTGAAGATAGTGTTGCTGTATGAGGTAGCCAGAAATGTTTCCCTTTTGTATAAGGCTTAAGCTATGGAAGAAAAAAATTTACAAACATGGTACTAAGGGGAATGGGTAAAGAGACTGCTGTGTCTTCAGTGAGCTGAAAAAGCAAACAGTGTAGATATTGTTTGTAGATATAAGCCAAGGAAAAGAAAACATAAGCTTGTGAATAATATGGATGTTGTCTAAAATCAGTTAAATGCACGCATATGGAGTATTGGTCCAGTTACAGTATTTGAAGTCAAAATTTCAAAACATTGGACTTCATTCTTCTCACAAACTGATTTTCCTCTGATGTATTTCTGCTGTTTTAAATTACTATTCCTAGTTTTTAACTAGTATAAATTGAGGAGGGAGTTTCCCTATTGCCCTTATAGGCAAAAGTTGTCAGTCCTGTTCCAAATGAATCACAAATTGGTTAATCTGTGCAAAACTATCTCTTCTATGCAAATGACTGAGAACAACTATTACGCATACTTACATAAAGTAGACAAATGCAGGTTTAGATCCCTTTGAAAATCACTGTGTAAGGCCTACATCTGTCTGTAGTTTGCATATCAAATTTCCATTGAATTTCTCCTTTCTCCCTCGAGATCAAAACAGGCATATGGCCTTTTATGTGTTTAACTGAGGAAGGAAGTTGATACCTGTCACGTCAGCTGTTAAGTGCACTGTGCTGTTCCCCTCGCATTTGAAGTGAAAATGGCAATTTCAAACAATTTCACAGAGAAAATGAAAGGAGCAAGAGGATGGAAAGTACAGAAGTGCTCATCTGAGGAACGAGTGACTCTCTGACTGACACAAATGAAAGCAAAAAAAACTCTGAAAAATGCTTATTGTTTTGGAATAAACTAAAATTTTATATTAGTTTTAACAGAAGAGAAATTTATCTTTACAGAGGCTCCAAAGGAGTGAGAAGGAAAAAAAAAAAAGAAAAAACCCTGAGAAAATCAGACTGACTGACATCTCGGTGCTGCTGTGTAGTGATTTAGAAACTAGTTTTCTGCCTGACTGCTCAGTCCTCAGAGCAAAATACTTGCAGAAAAGAAAAAGACTAGAGTTACATTAAAGGAAAGCTCTAGTATATTACTCATCGAAACAGGGTATTTCCCTCCCATATACAAGGCCAAATTCAGCTCATCAAATTTATCTTCCACTCCCCTTGCCAGCAATGGCACACAAGGCAGGGCAGCACAGGTTGGCTGATAGGGTTTACTGATGGTTAGAACTTGTTCACAGCATGTATTACTCCATTCTCTGCTGATGAGACTAACTTTTATAAACATGTTTTAATGTATTTTAATGCACCTCATACATAAGAAGGACATGGACCTGTTGGAGCACGTCCAGAGGAGGGCCACAAAGGTGATCAGAGAATTAGAGCACCTCTGCTATGAAGACAGGCTGAGAGAGTTGTGGTTGTTCAGCCTGGAGAAGAGAAGGCTTCGGGGAGACCTTATAGCGGCCTTCCAGTATCTGAAAGGGGCCTACAAGGAAGCTGGAGAGGGACTTTTTACAAGGACATGTAGCAACAGGATGAGGGGTAATGGCTTCAAACTGGAAGAGGGTAGATTTGGATTAGATCTCAGGAAGAAATTTTTCACTCTGAGGGTGGTGAGGCACTGGCACAGGTTGCCCAGGGAAGCTGTGGCTGCCCCATCCCTGGAAGTGTTCAAGGCCAGGTTGGATGGGGCTTTGAGCAGCCAGGTCTAGTGGGAGGTGTCCTTGCCTGTGGCAGGGGGATTGGAACTAGATGATCTTTAAGGTCCCTTCCAACCTAAACTGTTCTATGATTCTATGATTCAGAATATTTTCCTTACCATGCACGATTCATCTGCTTCCCTTTACCTGTCGGCTTCAGAGGTGGATTCCCACACTCTGGTTCTTCATGCCACAAAAGTAACCCCGTTACAGCCTTAGTCAGTGCAGAGAAGTTTCTCAATATTCTTGCCCTAAGGTTTGTTACCAAGGGTTAACGAAGCTTGTCCCCTGTAGTCTACAGTTACCACAGAATAGATATTAAGTCCAGAAGGGTCCAGAAAAAACTTACATGAGAAACTATTTCTTTGCATAGGACAAGCTACAAAACGTTGTTCGGTATCTCTGTCTGCATCCTACAAGAAGATGCAGTTTAGGATTCCATACTTACAATGATGTAATCTAATATTAGTGTATTATGTTAGTATCTTTTGGAATTAAGTTTCATTTACAAGCAATTTTAAATATATTGTTAAATTACCAAGATGTTCTTAATGAATGATAACTGATTTTCATAGATTTTTGAAGTAAATTGGATGTTTTAAATTGGATGAATTGCCAAAATTTCTAACTGTTCTTACTGATGCATTTCTAATATTGCATATACCATAATACTAACACATACAAACCCTTTATAAGTCAAACAGCTTCATTACAGTTACAACTTTACGGTGAGTTTTTGAGGTTTGGGAGGGTTGCATCTGGGAGGTTTTTTGATACAAGAAGAATCCCAGATGTGAGAGCTGGAACACAGCTACAGCGTAGGCTTTGCCTTCCACCCCACCACTGCCTTAGTAACCTGCATTGGTCCCCACCTAAAGTGACCTCTTTTCAGCATTGGTTTGTGCATGTACATACAAGTACATATATTGTATACATTATTTGCAGGATTTGTCCCTACTTGTACCAAAAATATATATATATAAATACGGTTCTATTTTGTCAGCTCTAAAGAGGACAGAAGAAGTTTAAGTTTGTTTCTGTTGTGATCACAGAAAATGTTAAAAGAGCAATGAATAATGAGGGATTACATATTTGCCACTAAAATCGAAAATATGCGAGAAGTGTATAAGAGTTGTATGCCCAAGTGTGATAGCTCAGTTCTTTGAGCAAATGAAGATAATATCCAGGCATGGCTAGATGAATAGAGAGACAGGAGGATACAAGAACAGCACCATATCATATTCCAGCAAATTCAGTTGAGAAGAGGACGAGAAAGATTGAGTAAATAGAAACAAACACACCGTTTAGAGGTAGAAATTCACCACTTATCTCCTGAGCCATTCAGTCCCCCAAAGTAAACTATCTGTTTAAAACATAAAAAGCAGTGAAACATATGAGTATCTCCTAGTGCTTGACTGATTCTTATAGTCGGTCCAAGTCTTGCTGGCCTTGTCAGCAATGCCATCAAATCGGAGGAGCAAAAATAGGTAGAAAAAAGTCTTTTCACAAAGATTCACAAGGAATAGGATGGTCATCTCAAAGGCATTATTCCAAAGTCACCACACAATTTAACAGGGTTCACAAGGCTTTGTCCAGACAACCTCTAAAAATTAAAACTCGGAGATAAAGCACATCAATACTAATGTGTATTGGCAAGGCAGAAAAGGAAGGTTTTACTAAATCTGTTTGCATTCAACCTTCAGCTCAGTGTTTTGAGTTCCTCACTGTGATGTTATCTTGCCATCGAATTGCAAAACCAAGGAGTGCATTTTTCTCCTATCTTTATTATCAAAGCTTCATTAAGCTTAAAAATCAGTTGGGGAGGGGGAGGATTGTTTCTTCCTCAATTCTTTAATCTGTAGTACTGGAGAGAACATAGCTGTAGCTTTATCTCAAGCACAAGCTTTGGACTTATTTTAGAAGGTCAGGTTTTCCTCAGAAGCGGATCTGATTACTGTTATCCTGAAGGGTTGTCCCAGAGTGCTGTGAAATTCTTTCCTTACGCAAGGGTCAGCAATAAAGTAATAATGTTTATAAGGTTGTCATGACAAAACAAGAAGCAGAATAATTTACTTCTTGAGATTTACATTCATCATTTATAATGATCATTTGCTAAACACAATGTTTTTTAAAAATTAGGGAGGGTGATAGTAGATAGCTAGAAGTACATGACTTAGAATGAAGAAGATGGAAAAAGTGATAAAATATGGTAGAAAACTTCATGGCTTAGTCAGTCAGAGAGCTTGCTAAGGTCACCTGTCTGACATCTAACCTAACCTAATCTAACCTAATCTTTAACCTAAGAGAATGCCTGCCTATATTTGACAGATTTTTTTATTTAGTCTTATGAAGGTTTCTGCCCCATCTTTCCTTTGGATACTTTAAACCTAAAATGAGCATAACGTTACAAGTGTGTTACAGGGACCAAAAATACAGGAATAGGGCTAGAAAGTACAATTACTCCTTTCCACTCCCAGTTCTGGGTGATAAAGAGATTAGAATTTGGTGAAGATCAGCCCTAGCTTGTCTTTTTTCCTTGCTAGTTTACAAATTCAAAGGAAATTTAAAAACTAACTTTAACAACTACTCTAAAGTTATCTGCCAAAATACTGCAGTTGAACTTCCCTTAAACCTGTTAATGCAGTTCCCCGGTAGCATGCTAATATAACTGATGATGAGAACATCCAGGAAGAACTAAAAAAAATGCCCACATTTTATCCCAGTACTAAAATATCTTTTTTTTTTTTTTTCTTATCTCAATGTAAATATCAAGTAAAAATAATTAAGACTTGCCTTTTGTGAGAATACCAGCTGAGAACCAGAGGTTATCAATACTTTTTTTCAAAAACAAGTGGTACATCTTCCTGTAGTGTCTACTATTCTGAGCTTCTTTATATGTAGACAAAGATATAAAAAAAAAGATTTGTGGGTTTTTTTGATAAAATGCCTTATAAGCGGACCTTGGGATTTATTCATCAGCAACTTAACTGACATCTGAAGATAATACTTCCATAAAGTATTATAGACCTTTTAATGAGTGTGTTATTAATAGCTCTTCCCCAATACCAGTGACCATCTGTGACTGCTTCACCATCTGTGATTGCTATTTCAGTTTGGGAGGGGGAAATAACAGTGGTATTGGACTGAATTTACAATATAAATTAATAGCCAGCTAGACCTACTGTAGATGATTAATTTGTCTTTGATTGTAAGTACACACTGAGCAAGAGAAAATTAGTTTCTTTGATTTGTTGGCACAACATGGGTTTGGGAACTGGCCACGGGAAGCTGAAAACAAAATTAAATTGCATTTATTGAAATGTGAAACATGCAAAAGTTGATGGAATTTAGATGAAGAGGATGAAAAGAGCTTAAATGGCACTTGAAAAGGTAGTGAATGTTTCTTTAAAGATCCATGACAAATGATGTGTTGATTATTGTGATTTGCTAAGGTTAGGTAACAAGGGAGCAGCAAAAGAGGGTTGTCAACACTTTTTAAAAACTTTTACAATTTGTTGACAACTTATTAGAATAAACAGAGAAAATAGTGATTATTAAAGTCCTAATTAAAATTAATCTTGTTGACTTCTTATCTGAGTGAAGTAGCATTTATTTCAGAAGAAATTCCATTTTTAATTGGTAACAGCTAATGCTTGCTAAAGTGCTGTGCTTGCCTGCAGAGGCAGAAGAGTCAAGTTGGTTAATATTCTTTTTACTTCCCTTATTAAACTGTGCTAAAATGTTTCCATATTTTGCTATTAACATGGCTGCATTCTGTAATGGCTGAGGTGATTATTTTTAGTGTATGTGTACAGACCTATCCCTTTTCCTTTACTAAGGCAAAATTCATAAGAAGCTATTAGGGAGATTCAGAATAATTCAAGTCACACTTCTTGATGTATCTACATTTTGTAGGAGCCTAAATTTACTTCAGAACTGAAAAGAACCTTTCAAAAACCGTAGTAATTTAGGGTGCAATTTAGATTGCATCTAACTAGTGGCATTGCCTACTTTCCTAGTTGATGAAGAGAGATAGGCGCCTCCAAAAAATGACTCATCAGCTTAAGGTAGATACTTTTCTCAGATCACGGTGAATCACCCTTCTGCCATTAACTGTGGGGAAGTCTGGACATCTGGACAGAACTAGATTCCTATATTTTTATACTTCTTAACTTCTTCAAAGTTTTAAACTGCAGCTTTGGGACTGGACAAATTTCATTTAAGAGAGTCTTCAGTGAACTGAAGAAAGCTCACACCACTTTTGTAAAGCACAAGAATCTTCCCTGAAAATATATACGTAGCAGCAGAGGTGAGGCAAAAATGACAAGGTGGACTAAGAACTACCTCTTTTACCAAGTGTGTTGGCACCAGAAAGTCCTGCTTTGATGTCTGAATTTCAGTAGAAGTTATAGCTGCTCAGTATGCGCTCAGTGTCTGGCTCAGAGACTTCTATTCGATTGTACAGATTATACATATATATTAATATGAATATGTATATATACGTTTGTAATTATACTTTTTTTTTCCTATTAAATTTTAAATAAAAGGAAGGTGCTTAGGTCTATATATATTCCCCTCCCCCACACACATGCATTGTGTATGTTTATGTGTAAGTATATGGAGATTTAAAAAAACATAATTTAAATTACTGTCAATTCAATTTCAAGAATATAAAGTAGATTTTTCAGTCTTAGGCTAAACAAAGTCCTAGTGAGTGTCACCCTTATTTTGCATTAGATTGCTTATTTTCCTGACCTTTAGCAGACTGCCAGCATTTTTTCATGCCGTTTTCTGCTGCTTATTCACAGATACCACAAGCTTCCTCTCCATTAGAGAAAGTTTGTGGTTAAGATATAAAGCCGTGCCATGAAAAAAATTTAAACGGTTTGTGATCAAGCCTCCAGAATAGTGATTCAGTCTTGTTTCTTCTGTTGCAGACAAAAGGTTCTTCAAGCATAACTCCGTCAGGCACTCAAAAGAAGGTGAAGAGGACTCTGCCCAACCCGCCTCCAGAGGAAGCAACAGCAGGAACTCAGTCACCGTATACTTCTGTGGGATCAGTTTCACGTAGAAGGATTTGTAGGACCAACACTATGGCTAGAGCCAAAATTCTTCAGGATATAGACAGGGAATTGGATCTGGTCGAACGTGAATCAGCCAAGCTTAGGAAGAAGCAAGCAGAGCTAGATGAGGAGGAAAAAGAAATAGATGCCAAGCTGAGATACTTGGAAATGGGCATTAATAGGAGGAAAGAAGCCTTACTAAAAGAAAGAGAAAAGAGAGAGCGTGCCTATCTCCAAGGAGTAGCAGAAGAACGTGATTATATGTCAGACAGTGAAGTTAATAATACCAGGTCAACCAGAATAGAAACTCAGCATGGCTTGGAAAGACCACGTACTGCACCCCAGACAGAATTTAACCAGTTTATGCCACCACAAACCCAGCCAGAAACACAGTTTGCCCCTGCTACAAGCCCATATGCTCAATATCAGTATTCATCTCCTGCCCTGCCTACTCAAGCACCAACTCAGTTCACACAGCAATCACATTACCAACAACAGCAGCCTTTGTATCACCAGCAGGTTTCACCCTATCAGACCCAGACAGCTTTCCAAACAGGAGCTGCTATGTCCTTTACTCCACAGGCTCAACCTCCGCCATCTCAACAGCCATCATACCAACTCCCATCACAGATGATGGTGATACAGCCAAAGCCAAGACAAACTACATTATACTTGGAGCCTAAGATAACAACAAACTATGATGTAATTCGCAATCAGCCTCTCATGATAGCACCAGTTTCAACTGACAATAATTATGCAGTTTCCCAGCTGGGTAGTAAATACTCTACCTTGGACTTAAGGATAGGACTAGATGAGAGAAACAGCATAGCAAGCAGTCCTATATCAAGCATATCTGCAGATTCATTCTATGCAGATATAGACCACCATCATACACCCCGAAATTATGTGCTGATTGATGATATAGGAGAACTTACTAAAGGAACAGGAACACTTGGTTCCAGTTTTAGCCTCCATGAGAAAGATCTGACCAAAACAGATCGACTGCTTCGCACAACTGAGGCCAGGAGAGCACAAGAAGTGACAGACTTCCTAGCACCACTGCAGACTTCTTCTAGGTTACATTCCTATGTTAAAGCTGATGAAGACCCAATGGAGGACCCTTATGAGCTCAAACTTCTGAAACACCAGATAAAACAAGAGTTCCGTAGAGGTGCAGAAAGTCTTGATCATCTGGCTGGCCTGTCACAGTATTACCATGCGGAGGGCAGCTACAGGCATTTTCCAAAATCTGAGAAATATAGCATAGGTAGGCTCACTCTTGAGAAACAGGCTGCTAAGCAGCTCCCAGCAGCCCTCCTTTACCAGAAGCAGTCAAAACACAAGAAAGCTTTGATAGACCCCAAACTAACAAAGTTTTCACCTATCCAAGAAAGCAGGGACCTTGAGCCTGACTATTCAAGCTATATGACTTCTAGCACTTCAACACTTGGGGGAATTACTACTAGGGCAAGGCTTCTTCAGGATGATATCACTTTTGGCCTTAGAAAAAACATCACTGACCAACAGAAATACATGGGGCCACCACTGACTTCATCCATTGGAGCAGGCCTTGGGACTGCACTAGGTCCAACAATGAGATCCACATTACAAGATGAAGCAGACAAGTCCTATAGCAGTGGTAGTAGATCTAGGCCCTCATCTAGACCCTCCTCAGTTTATGGGCTTGATTTGTCATTGAAAAGGGATTCTTCCAGCTCTTCTTTAAGACTGAAAGCTCAAGAAGCTGAACCCCTAGATGTTTCCTTTAGCCATGCGACACCTTCTGGAAGAACTAAACCCACCAGTCTACCTATTAGCCAAAGCAGGGGAAGGATCCCAATAGTAGCACAGAACTCAGAGGAAGAGAGCCCACTAAGTCCCGTTGGCCAGCCAATGGGAATGGCAAGAGCAGCAGCTGGACCCTTGCCACCAATATCTGCAGATACCAGGGACCAGTTTGGATCGAGCCATTCATTACCTGAGGTCCAACAACATATGAGGGAGGAGTCACGGACTCGAGGCTATGATCGAGATATAGCCTTCATCATGGATGACTTCCAGCATGCCATGTCAGACAGTGAAGGTAAATTAGGCCTCAGACTGGTATCTTACTATCACAACGCAAATCCTCATTTCTATGCATGTGTCTAATTTTTGTTATACTGCAAAGACTTGTTCTTTTTTCTGTTCCTTGGTGCATCTTCTGTGTATCTACATTTTTGGGGGTTGATTTGTTTTGTTTCATTTGATATTTTTTATTTTACCCTTATAGTGGTTTCTGGATGGTGTTAAGCTATTCTAGCATGATCACTGTATTGTTGTTGATTTGCGTTCCTTTTGGTTTGCTTGTGCATTTTCCCTTTTCACTTGTTCATATCTAGTTTTCTAATGATACTGTGTAGAATATTCCATGTGCAATACATACCCTACCATCAGTCTTTATGTGGAGCCTCCTCCAGTGACTGTGAATCATTGAACTTATTTGCAATAGTTTTTGTTGGGATTTGGAAATAATCTCCCAAATCCTCTAAAACACTCTAGTAATTTTAGTTGCATGAAATTCCATGATAGAATTCAAGAACTGGTAATTCCATCTCCCGATGCACCACTTTAGATCTGCATTTATATAGAAATAGTATGTTCATTAAGTCCATATTGTATGTTAGAACCATATAGAGCTTAACGTGACAGCAAAATAACATTCTACATATGGTTTGTTGAAAGCATCCTGTCATGTGGACTTCTGTGCATTCTGAATTGTGATGATGTAAGATAATTTGTCATTTGGATGGTGCAAGGCAATCTTATCCTTCAATAAACTTGCATAAAGTATTTTACTTCTATTGATGGATTATGCAGCGTAGCTGGTTTTATGTGCACCCCATACAATATGTCTGCCAAATAAGCACAAGAGTTTATCTCACTTAGGTTCATGAAAGGAACCTTTATGATGTATTATAAATGGTGCAATTAAAAATGTTTTTTCTGAATAAGTACAGCAGAATGTTAAAGCTGATGTTAAGTACAAAATAATTGCAAATTATGTATCAGTTTTGTTTGAGTTAGTTCAGATTTAATATATTCTAAATTGTTTAAAAAGCACAAAGACAGTTTGAAAGAAAATGAAATTAATATGTTCAAAATTGTATGTGCTCCCTTAAGTTTTCATGTGTATTTACTGCACAATAAAAGAGACTTTGCATGCGCTATATTGTCTGTAAATGGCAATGATTGTCTCAAAAGACACATTTGCATGATTATGAAGTAGTATGATTTTTCAGGTTTGTATTAACCTCAGTGTTTATTATTGCATATTGCTTTTCTACATAAGCTGAATCTTTCAAAAGCATTAGAAAATTGAATCTGCTTGCCTTCCTGATACTACAATATATTGAAGGGTTTTGTTCTGTTTAGAATTGTAGAATCATAGAATCATTAAGGTTGGAAAAGACCTTTAAGATCATCATGTCTAAATGATTCTTTTCATATTTTTTAGATATTTACAAACTCCTCATGAAGCCTGTGTTTCAGAGGAGTTTCAGGTTCATCAGCTTTTTTTATTTTTATCACAAGTTTAAGTGTTTTCACTGTTCTTAAATTCTTAGCACACAGAGTCCTATAATTAGAGCTGAAGGCAGCTGAAAGGAACTCCCCAAATTGCAACTTGTATCATTCTTAAATAAATAAGTGCTATCTTGTCCCAACTCAACGTGTGACTTTTAAGAGTCATTGTAGGGTCACATTGTGAAAGACATAGCATTTTCCTTCTGAAAATTAAGGAGACCAAACTGGACCAAAAAAGTCTATTTGGTGTTATTCTACCTCATATAAACAGGTCATAGGGAATTGTGTTTCTGCACTACAGTGCCTTACATTTCTGTTGTATATTTGTACAAGGCATACATATTACATGTTAAGTTGAACGTGTTTTGATTTTAAATTAGTCTCTGATTAGTTACACTCTTTCAGAAGTATTCTAACTCAATTCATGTGTTCCGTATTAGATTGCCATGTCCCTGAATACCAGGGCTTCCCCTTTCAGCAATATTTTTTTTAATTTCTATTAAGCTTTTGTTTCTTCACAAATAACTTATTTTTGCACCATTTTATGTAAAGTCTTTGAAAATCAAAATGGTTTGTGACATTTTCAAATGTGCTAATAGCAAGTAACTTGAATTGAAAATAATTCATATAATTTGGTTGTAAGATAAAAAATGTTCCAAAGAAGCAATTACAGTTCTTTGGAAAGTTATACCCTTCTTTTCTCCAGACTGCCCGTCTCTCTGTAGTGCCCTAACAGTTATTCTGGCGTGTTGCATCCAGCCTTTTAACACAGTTTTCTTTGCTTTTTCTCTTTTTTTTTTTTTTTTAAACAACTGCTGCATGGTATTGATGAGATTTCATTAAAAGAAATCAGTCTTAAGCACTATCTTAGAACTCTTCTTGTGCTGAAGCTTGAATTTTCATCTTTAGGGACTTTTAAAAATTAATGTAAGTCAAAGTATTAAATTTAAATTGTTTTTCTTCAGTTCAAATTGAGAGATGTGCTTGACTTTCTGTTCATTTTTTAAGAATCACATTCCATAACAAATACTAGAAGAGAATAGAAATAGGACTTTGAGGCCAACCTTCTGTTTTTCCCTAAGTACACCTAAATACTATAACAAAGCTTAAAACCATGCTTCAGCCGTAAGTAGTACCTACACTAGAATCCCAAACATCAAAACGTCTTTAGTGTCAAAAGAGCACAAACTCCAGAGGTTCCCACTGAAAATAAATTGGATTCTGAGCTTTGAAACATCTGGTGTTTTCTCAGGCTTCCGAATACCATGAAAGGACTGATCCAGCAAATAGCTCTTTATTAGCTCCAAAGCTGCCTCAGTTTCCACAAACTGTTAAGTATGTTGAAGATACTAATTTTCAAGGATGCTGAAGCTAGTAGTCAATTTTATGAATGTAAATAGTTCCTGCTGGTCAGCTGAGAAGATGTAAAATATACCTTTTTTCATGTAAAGGATTTTTTTTTCTTTTATATGCTAATTTGTTAGTTCTACCATAGAGTTTAGAAGTTTAAAATGGAGGTATGAAGACATCAAGACATTTAACACAGCTGACGCCTTTTAATTTTTCATCTGCGGGATTTAAAGGGATCACTACTAGTTCTCTGATGAAGTTTCTTGGACTCCACAGCCTGGAGTTCAATTTCCCCTTGTTAAACTGTGTGCAGTTAACAGCATGGGACCTTATTTGCTGCAGCAGAAGTTTTTTACAAGTGGAACTGTCTGGCTGCATATTGTTAGTCTTAGAAAAAAGAATATACCCTCTAAGACTGCCAGTGATTCATCTTGGCTGTTCTCAGGTTTCCAGCTGAAACAAATCCCAATTAATCAAGCCAAAATCAAATAATTGTGTGTGTATGTCCATATGAGTGTGGCGTGTGTGTGTCTATATATACATACATACATACTTTTTTAAATTTCATATAAAATACACACATTCATCACAGTCTGATAAAAAATAGGCTGGTCTGAACTGCAGTATGCTATTCTACATAGCTTTTCTAAACAAGAAATCCAGCAAAAGTTATTTCAGCTGAGACAGGAGGATAAAAAAAAATTATTGTCTTTTCTGCTCAGCTAACAACAGATTGTGATAGTCAGCATTAGTATCTGGGATCAGAAAAATGTATTAGGTTCTTCATGTAAGTTTCAGTAAGAAGTTCAGTCAGGATGAGTTATGAACCCGCCTGGTACGTGCATGCAGTAGTCAATTGGCATAAAGGATTTGTGTATTAGGTCATAATGGTTTATTGAGAGCAATTAATCAATAAGTAATCACTAACAGACAAGCATCAACCTTTAATAATGTTTCTATTTAATTTATATATGCTGTCTAAATAATATTTTCAAACCATTTCATATCAGGTGAAATTTGTGCACAGTTAGAAAGGAAGAGACTGCATAATATCTGAACCAAGATTAAGAATTGTCCAGAGGCCTAATATAATATAGGATGTTGTTTTTACCACATACGAAATATTTTTCAAAAATCATGAATATATATTATTCCTTTTTTTGGAAAAATTTAATAAAATAGTCATGAAAAAACAAAACTTTATTTTTCCTCCCATTAAACTTTTTTCCAATTATTTGTTAAACCAACAGATTATGTTTACTTTAACAACTAAATAGAGAAGACTATGCATGCTGCTACCATTTTTCATTTTAAATTCTCTTCTGTGTCACGGAACAATTGCATACCCTCTTGTTACCATAGCAACAACTGACCTTATTTAAGGTTTGCAATTTCTGGTGGTTTTGCTGAAACAAATATTGTCTTTCTTTGAATTCCAAATTTATCTGGTTGTTTAAGCATAAAACTCAAACTTTCATTACATTCTGATTAGCTGCATATTGTTTTGGTTTACACTGATGGGCAACATCATAGATGAAAATCTGTATGTTGTATAGTGGAAATATTAAAAACGTAAAAGCTGATTCTGATGCCAATGGAGTGAAACCTATGTCAGTTGACCCTACTGACGTAGGCATAAATATGTCTATTTGCAAAACTGATTTCAATGAAACGGTGTTATTTGATCCCGAAAGGGGATCTAATACAATAGATTTTATACAGGTTTAAAACTGTTGCCAATATAAGAACATTAGTCTTACAGAATTATTGCAGAAAGAACATTGTGGCTTGCTTTCCACACACAAAGAAGGTTCATACTGGAAAATCGGGGGATGGAATTCAAAATGAGAACACTTGCAATATTTCTGCTTAGAATTACAAGAAGTATAGATTGCTTCATATCTTCTTTGATTTGGGGTGATACTGATTTCATAAAGGAGTCTCAATTTTCTTATAAGTAGTTCTAGATTTTTTCCAAAACATTTTGAACAATAACCAGTTCAGAAGTTTGGGAATTAGTGGAGGTTGGGTTTTGAGGGTTGATTTTTTGGGGTTTGGTTTTTGTTTTAGTTTGGTTTGGTTTGTTTTTTTCCTTAGCTTACTGCAAAGTAACTAATTTGACTAATTTTTTTTCATCAAACATTTTAGAAATATGTGAAATCTTCAGTGTAGTTCTGAGCTGCCAGAAGGAAGGAAAAGGCTATAGCACTAGGCAATGAGTTTCTTCTGGTATTTAATATCCGTAGTTTTGACATAAACAGAATCTTCTCACTTTGCTATATCACTTACAGCTATGAGTTCAATGTCTCAAGTCTCACCTGTAACTTTGCTTTAGCTGCATGGCCAGTTAGTAACCACTATGCATGTTTGCTATGCACAGTGCACATTATTGCCCTTTGCCCAGCACTGGATCAGAACATTTGACCTGTCCTTGGTTTTCAAAGCCTATCATCTCCGTCGTGAAGAAACAGATTGGTTTGACAAGCCCAGGGAATCTCGTTTGGAGAATGGACATGGCCTCGACAGAAGGCTGCCAGAGAAGTTGTCCCACTCTCGACCACCAAGTCAACACCAAGATCAAGTAAGCTGTCAAGTAAGCTGTGCCTTTAGTTTTATAAATGTTTGACAATTTAGTCATACTGTCTGATAGTGTAAGGACTACAGGATTAATCAAATTCCGGCTACATTCAGCTAAAGTGCTGTCGAACCTGTATTTGTCATCAGTACTTGATGATGAAATTGGAGTAACGTTCATCTTCAATTCAGTATTAATTTTGCAGGTTGCCTTTTGAAACATATCTGAAAGGAGTTAATCTGCTAATCAGAACTATCTATACATTAGGTATTCCTATTAAAAATAAAAATAAAAAAAGAAAACCGTCCCATTTTACCTTACCAGCTTTATCCCATCCAAATTCAAGCCCCTTCATTTAATAGTTTAAGGAAATGAGTTGCATTATCCTGTTGACACTTGTTCCCACTTCCAGTTGGTCAGTATAATCCGAATAGTCTGTGATCAATTACTGAACAAATGAGCAAGACTTTATCAATTTAGTCATTAGAATGTTTCATTTATTATAGAGAGAAAGAAAAATACCGTATTCTGCTTTTCAAGCTTGCCAACTTTGAAATCTAGTTCACCTTAGTATAGCATCACATATCCTCTTTGTATTAATGAAGTTTATATATTTCAAATCTTTAAGGTCTTCACTTGATTGTTTCAGTTATCACTTTTACTTGTTGATTGAGATTATGCCCTGTTTTCCATGAGATGCAATGGATGCAAGAGAAGGTATTGCATGGCCTTTGTGGTACTTAATAGCTTATATTGCTCATGTTAATTCCTCAGATAATGCACATAAAGGAATATCCTTCTGTCATGCACCCTTTGAAACTTTTTTGCTGGTGAGCATATTCACTGACATTTGACAATAGAATGTAGGGTTTATGAAGTAAGGATGTAGGGTTTATGAATTAAGGATGTAGGTTTTATGAAGTAAGAATTCAAATATCTTACAGTGCAAGCTGCCATTTATTTTTATTTTTCCCTCTTTTCCTGTCTCTAGTTTAGCGTATATTGAGATTTACACAGCCTAGGTTGTACTAAGCCTGCCCATTTCTTGTTGAGAAAGAGGTTTTTACAAGATACAAGACTTACAGGAATCTATTCAAATAACTCACTCTATGAACCAATTCTATTGCAGGATAAAGGATGTTTTAGAGCCTTCACAACTCTTAATATCGCTGGCAATAGATGAAAAACTGCCTATCTGAGCACTTTAATCTTCATGAGAAACATGCATTATTCTGAGCAGACATAATTGTATTTGACCACTACAGCATCATGATGTAAAATTAATAATTTGCTTTGGAAATCAAGTTTGTCCAAGAAGAGGATTACTGTTATCCTGAGGTCTGTGATATGGAGATCGTCAGTAAGATGTATTTAACTTTTAGCACTCCAGAGCTTTTGCCCTGGGAAACAGTTGCAGGGCAAGTTAGTAGTCACAAAGATCCGATCTTTGTTTTTTCTCTTGTATAAATAGCACTACACTAGGACCCATTGAAAGGCTTTGATCAAAATTTTTTGGGAGGAAGGTTAAGGGGCCTGAGAATTCTTGTTCTCCTGGATTATTTCCAGAAGGAAAATACATTTTTTTTTTTCCCCTGAAGCTGTTGTGATATCCCCGTGTTTATATGGAATTAGAGGTAGCACATTTAAAATCTTGCCAAAGGCATTTTTTAAGGTTTAGTAAAATCTGAGATGGAAATCAGAGAGTGAACATGTTGTAAATAATTCTGTGTGGTGCCATGTAAAGCCTCTGCAGAAGAAAAGTGATGTGCAAGGAGAAGCCTTAGAACAGTTCCCTCTTCATGTGCTTCCATGCAGGTTAGCTACTGTCATTCACCCAGTCGTACAAAATAGCGTCGATGTGTCTGCAGAAGGGAGAAACAGCAGTTCTCACCGACTCTGCATCATCTACCTTGTCAAAATGTTACTCAGAACTTGTGTATGTTAAATATCTTCTGTGAACGTTTGTTTGAGATAACAATTTTCAGACACGTCCAGAAATTAAATTACTTTAAGACAAAATAAAAAGGCTCTAAGCCATTTACAAAAGTTTCATTAGCTCCACATTGAATTCTGACAGTGAAACACTTAGCAATAGATATAAGTAAATCAATATTAATGTCTCTATTTTTTAGCATTCATTTTATATTTTAAAGCTATCAAGAAAAAGAAACCATTTCCAGGCCAATGAGCGTGCTGAGGCAAAGTAAACACTCCCTAAAGGCTTTTTCAGTCCTGTCTCTTCTGTAACAAAAAAGTTAGTGAATTCCTTGTCCCATGCTGTCTGTCTCCTCTATCCATAACTCAGTTCTGCACAGAGAGCTGTTGCATCCAAGCGTAATGTACTCCAGAGACAAAAATGGCAAATTGTTCTTCATCCTGACCATCTGAACAGGTCTGCCTTCACCCAGAGCTTGCTTTGTTGCAGGGGCTTCCCTGAAATCAGTTAGGATGGCAGTTTCCTAGTTAGCATAATAATTAAGCCATTGCAACTCCTTTAACATCGTGTACTGAGGGCAAACCAGCCACAAAAGGAAGTATTTGTATCAGTAGCACTAATCTGCTCGCAATGTATTAGTCAAAGTTTCCAGATACACTTATTGGCTGTAGATTTGCCATTTGTATTTTCTCCTTTTTAAAAAATATGTATTTTACTGACCACTACGATATTTGTATTCCAAAAGATTTTGTTTCACATGTGTGAAACATCAATTTCCTTACTAGATGAAATCAGAACTGCTTGATTCCATCCCACAGAGCTTGCACAATTCAAGGCTATAAATAAAGCACAAGCCTGGGCTTTTGGAGTAAGAATGCAGTGGAGCGACAACCCTGAACTTCCAGGTTTCCATAGATTTCTTATAAACTAGTGGATTAGGCTCACATACTGTATTATTAATTTTAAAATATATTTGTTTCTATAGCAACTCCTGCAGTGCTACACAGTATTCTTAAACCACATTAAATTGCAGTGCAGTTTAGTATTTTAATAGCTGTTTCCCAGTATAGCGATTCTGAATTACTTACCTGAGGAGGGTAAACATGTTTAAATCTAATCAGTACATAATCTATTGCAGATTTCTCACTGATTCCTGTTGACCTCAGCAGTTTGCTTAGTCACTGATGGTTGACCAGCAACTTCTTTAAATCCTCAGGCATCAAGGCTATCTTTATGATTATTTTCTGTGAAAATTATTCTTATATCCTGAACTAAACTGGTTATTTCAAACAGGTTGGGAAGGAACAGTAGGAGGATGTGCCAGGGGAGTAAGGGATCATGACAAGGAGGTGGACAGTGAGAGTATATTAACAGAACTTCCAGTGATCGTAGATGGTCTTTTTAAGCTCTAAATGAAAAATAAAATCCCAGACTCTTCATAATACCAGTGTCTTGTCATCAGTTCACTTTGGCAACAGTTTTGCGATCACCAAAAGAAGGCAAGGGCTCTAGAGATGCAATCTTTTGAATGTTAATCCCCTATTTCTAAAGGCCCTCAAAAAGCATATGCTTGTCTTGGTGTACGGGTCTGTACCATTCCCTTGAAATTTAAGTCACGCTTTTTTAGGAGTACTTGCATATTTAGCAGTTAGGAAAAAATGGGTCATAAGGTGAGCAGTGGGGTTAAAATCAGAAAATACTCTTTGTGACAGACATCCAGAAGGCTACCTGCAAACTTTTGATCCACATTTTGTAAGTCCATACGGCTTAGTTTTGATTGTTTTCTAACTCTCAAGGTGATTTCAGTTTAATTTGTAGTAAACTGCTTTGTCTGAGGCTCGGGTGTGGAGGCATTTTGTGATTCAGATTCTCTGAAAATACAATGAGAAATAGGACATGTCCAAATTCAGTGTAATTGTTAAAATACCTGATCTAATGAATGAACTATTAGCCACCCCCTCAATGTAATTCAAGATGGAATTCAGCAGGCAGTTTCTAATTTTTTAGTCACCCAGAAATGTTGCTCTCACTGCATGGCAGAATGCCTTCTACATCAAAAGTCAGAGTTCTGTACTGACCTAACTGCAGATGTAAAGGCCACTCACTTCACAATTTATTAATGAGCAGAAACATTGTATTTGTTAATTTTTTCTTCAGTACTTCTTTTGCAAAATATCTCTGTCATCAGGGATCTATCAGTAGAAAGAACTTTCCACCTTTAGGATTTCTAGAGAACTTGACATTCTTGCTCTGCACAGAGGAAATGTGGTGGTCCAAAGGGGAAGGATTACCTTACCTGTGGAAATACCCGGTGCCAGCTTTCACAGCACGTGTGCAATCACGCAAGTAACTGTGGTATTTGGAAATTAGGATAGATGCTGTCTAACCCATCAACTTGAGCATCCACTGTCCTGTTCCTGGATACCTAACTCAGGTAAAAAAACCCTTAAAGACAGTATTTCCTAAAGGACTACAGCCAAGCTTAGCTGCTGAGATTTGCCTTATTGCTGTGGCTTTGATGACCTGATACAAAGACCAGTTAATACGTTACAGCTGTTGCTATGGGCTTTGCCCGGAATACTAAAATACACCTGATGCATTTTATTTCCTCAACTTAAATACAGCACTAAAGAAATTTATTCTTGTTAATTGTCCTCTTTACCTTATAAAATTCCCTTATATGAGGCTTCCATAGAGTTTCTTTGCCAGGCAAAATGTGTAAAGACAACAAAGGTAAAATAAAGTGTATGTTTAAACTGGTTTTCTGTAATAGTGTTAGAAAACCTCAGCACATTTATTTGCCATTCCTTCCATTTTTGGAAGGGCTTTGAGCTGACTAATAACACTAAACAGGTGACCAGAGCTTAAATTCCTGGAGGAAATGCTTTATGGTCCAGTTTTCATTTAACTTGCTGGGATGCAACCCCCAAGGGATGCTGAGTAATGTGCAGAAAAAAAATGACCTGAGTCCCATGTCAGCTCAAAGAGCACGATAGGAGGGAGGGTACCCTGGAGAGTTAAAATGTGTCTGTGATCAGAAAAAGGTGGCACTGCCGGGGCTGAACTGCAAGAACTATTACTCGAGTGTACGGAATGCTCCCAGAAAGGTGAGGAAAGGATCTCCGTGAAAAGGACAGATGGCAGGAATCCGTGGGTTTTGTAGCAAATAAGCGGGATCAAGACACCTTCTGCCCTGTGACCTAAATCTGGGCCTGGGGACTTACACATCCTCCATTCCTTGCAGCAGAGGGACTGCCCCTTCTGCATCGTACCACAGACTTACACTGTCATGATTATGCAACTTCAGTGGGGTCCCTCTGTATCTTCACTGGGGTAACTGGGGGAATAGTCAGCTAGAAGGGCCCCCTGGCATATATTCAGGTGAAGCGAAATCACCTTCAGTGAAAGTCATATTTGAACACTTGGCAACACAAAATAATTTGTGTTCTACAGGGTTTCAAATGGACTAGTAGATTTCAGATAGATATATATGGGCATTAGTAGTTAAAGTAAAACCATCAAAACCAACGGAACTGTTCATTCCATTATGTATTTACAGCAACGACTGTTTTTTCCTATTTATTCTGCCACTTTCAGACAAATACTGTTCTGAAGGTAAATGCCTAATGACATGTTCAATTTAAGTACTGATTCCCACCAACAATAAAAAATAATGTGCTACCGTGAATGCTAATAAACTTTAATGCTTTTATTCGTAACCATATGAATCACCAAGATTTATACTTCTCATAAAATTCTGGAAGTGAAAGTAATGAGGAAGTAATAGACTGAAGTAGGAGACAGTCTATATTTTCTGATATATTTGTCAGCAAATCGTGTACAATGTGGCATTGGATATTATTGGATTATTATTTATTCAAAAAAGCAATCTTGCTAAAGAAAGGTAAGATACAGCAATTAAAAGCAATGTGAATTTAAGTTTATGAGGTGCAATGTTCCTCAGTTAAATTGAATTGCTCCCACCAAAATGGATCCCAGCTAAGGAACTGTTCAAACGTGTTCATACTGCTTCTTTTGAATTGCATTATTTTATATTCTTTCTTATATAATAAAAAATAAAATTAAATACATTATTTCAGATTTTTTGCAATTTTATGCAAGACACACGTGGAATAGACATTATTTTTACTGTTAAATTACACTTTTTGAATTTCTGATAATGTCATTAAAAACATAGCAATGTGCCTATCCATTTATAAGTGTGGAAGTCTCAGGGCACTTTATACACTTCTGGTAATATTAGACCCTATGTCCTGGCAAAATTCCGTAAGTCCTAAAGTCTGCCTGATCTCAAGTTCTGATTTATTCTGGAGTACTTGTCCACTACCAAATGCATGATCACCTTTTTGTCTGAGATTAATTACAGTCAATACCACTCTCAGTGTGTGATGGGAGGATTTCAGCCTTCTAGATGCAACATCATCCACTGGATGAGAAGCTGAATTACAACAAAAGACGTATAAACTCTTCTGCTCACTATGGGATTGAGCTAAGCGAGTCCCTTGACTCCTCTGTCTCCTCTCCCATCATTTATGTGTGCTATCCATTAACATCATAAACTCTCCAGAGCAGAAGCTGGGTTTGAAGTGCTTAGTTTAGGAGGAGCTTCATCCCTTTAAATGCTACTTAAATATAAATAATAGTAATGAACTCCTGGCAGCAGGCTGCTGATGTACTCACACTGCTGTATATCCATGCTGATTAACATTGTCCCGTTGGCTCCTTGAATCTGTCCCCCCCAGGTCCCATCCCATTGACACTCAGGCTGGAGCAGGCACAGCCAGTCGCCCTCTCTCCTCTCTGCCCGGGTGCAGTGCTCAGGCTCAGCACCAATGTGGGAGAGGCAGAGAGGGGATGGATTCTGCTTTGCTTCCGAAAGACCGAAACTACAGGCAAAGAGGGTGTGCGATAGCTGTGAGGTGTGCGAGTGTTGCATTTTGCCATGGGCTCACAGTGGTTGTCCCTGGCGAGTGGGTTAGTCCCTGCTGCGTGGCCCTTCCTGTGCCCGTATCGTGGGGCAGCTGGGATCATCCCAGCTGGAAACCTGGATCTTCAGTGCGTGTTGTAGAAATGCATTTCTTTCAGCTTTGACACTTTCCAGTATTGGCCCAAGTGCATGTTGCGCATTTTCATGTAAAATGTAGTCCTAAAAGTTTTAGGTTGGGTCTTTCAAAAGGCTTTTGAAATTTGATGACAAGAGGTACATCGCAATATGTGGTTTTGCTGAAACTAAAGCAGTAACTCATGGCTGTTCACCACCATTTTGTTTAGGTCCGTTTGAACAGGTTTTTATAATAATTACAAGAATTATATTTAATTTCATTCTTCTCTTGAACATTGCTTGGACAAAGGACTAATGTTAAGGGGAGCTACAGAAGACAGTGACCACCTTCTTCTCACTAGGAAATAAAAATCAAAACTAAAGCTGTATTCAAAATGCATCTGGCTTTATGGAAGCAAACATTCATTCCCTTGCAGAAGGATTTTGCAGTCTGACAAATGTCTTGAAACTCGAGGGAGTGTTTGAATTGTGAAGTTGTGATATTTCTCTTGATGAAATAAGTTTGGTTGTTTCTGTTTCAACTGTCTAAAATTGATGTTGTTTTATCTTTTTATGACATGTGTATTTGTCTTCCTTAGATAAATGGGAAGCCCCTGCAGTACATTTTCCCTCATGCAAGGCTCAAACTGCTGAGAGACCCAAAGGATCACACAGTTTCAGGTAAAAAACAACAATCCTCTACAAGACATGATAATTAATTTGATTAGCATGCATCATGCAAAAGATTTGCAGTATTAAAAATAGTTCCTGTGTCATATGCAGCAGGAAATTCAGTGGTCATTTTAAATCTTGCTAGTTGGTTATAACAGAAATCAGCAGTGCGGAAAAAAGGTCACAACATCTGTTCAAGATACAAAAGCTATACAGACATTAAAAGCAAAAGGAAAATCTGTTGTGTTATACATATGAGCAGTCTGTTTTGCTGTTGCTTTTTATATAACTCTATATTCTCTGTATGTGAAGTTTCTATAAAATAGGCTCGTGTAGGTGTTCAACATGTACAGAAATGAGAATTTTATTCTTTCTGTACTGGAACTATTCTACAGAGGGGGGTAGCAGAACAATCAGATCCCATTTTTCTATGATATCTTCACATAGAGACATTTATCAGAGGACTTCAGATTTATTCTCTTTTCCCTAACGCTAACACAAATGTTCGTGTAAGTCTGAGTCTGCTTGCAAAGGAGATGAAAGTGGCAGAGGTTATATTCATTCACCTGCCGGACTGCGAGCAGGAACACAGTGTGATGTTTCCATGTATCAAATAGTAAAAGCCTGCCAGTTACAGGATCTAGCACAGGTAAGGGCTGTTTGTTTGAGCTTTTGGAATTGCACCCTTTCTCACATCTCATACTGATACTCAAAGGGGGTTTTTTTAATATGCTGTTTGTCTTCTTTCAGAGGTACATGCTTTAAGTGGTTTTGTTGTGGAACCACCAGACTTTCTTTTAACTCGCTTAAAAAATTCTAATAGTGTGTGTCAAACTGTTTCTGCGCAGAAGTAATTACCAACTGCCAGCTCTGGTGTTCCCTTGAGCATTAAGTAGAAAGTGGCACGAACTTACTTGAATTGCTAAATACTGTTTTCACAAGTTTTCTGGCAGTAAAATCTTGATGACTTCCACCCCCAGTATCCACCTCATATTTAGGGTGTTAAATGAATGTTCTGCATATATTATGAGGTATTTTCTTGCTAGTCAGCGTAACACCCACTGATGATTTCGGGATACATAAAGACCCCTCCACCCACATGGCACAGTCTGAAAGAAGCCGGTGGATCCACTGTTGTGTCAGGCTCCGCTGCCCTGGGCCCTTGCAGTCCATGGAGCTCCTTGGCTTCCTAGTGGAGAATTTTGCCCTGTGGGTGATGAGTAATGCTGTGATCCAAGCTGCTCTCTAACTCAAGAACAAGGGGAATTACATCCACACAACTGTGTATAGCTCGTGATTTAATGTTGCTGAAGGCCTGCTCGCCTATGTAAAGTTACTTACCCTCATGCAATGTAAAATGCCTGTTCCAAATTCTCTACTAGCTGTCGTGCTGGCAACCGCAGCAACATACTGTGCATCACGGTAAATGCCTTGTAAGCGGTAACTGGAAAACCAAGGTGTAGATATTGACTTCCCATTTACTAATGCCCTGCACAGCATGAGATCACACAGGATCAAATATTCACCCAGGATCCTGCTAAGGCTTCATAGCCCACACTGCTACGCTCGCTGCTGTAGCTGTGCTGTATTGTACCTAAATTCTGATTGGAGTAAGCAAGCTTGGCTATGTGTCTGCAAGCTGCAGTCGTACTTTTTGGGTTTAGTCCAGATACACCCATGGAGACCTGCACAGACATACTTCTATATGATGTACGTACAGATTTCCCTGCAAATATGAAAAGGCTTAAATGCAAATTGTACAGAAAAAAGCCAAAGGTGGAATAGGGTACCAATAGGGGAGACCTAAGCCAGAAGAAACTGTATTTTTCACTCCTTGTACATCTCTGAAGTATCGTAACTCCTTGACTTCATACCTCCTTTCCTCCCCTTCTCAGTGTCTGAAGGATTAAAGTACACAGAAACTCTCTTTAAATGCACAGTGATTTCTGCTTAACCTTCAGCCTCTCCCAGAGCCACGCACATGGGTTTTATTCACTTTAAAAATTCAATTTTGATTAACTGGTATCTGCAAACTGATAGTAAGCATCTTTGTTTATTAACCAGTCAATGACTATTAACCAGAGGCCGACTTAGAAATCTATTATACAGCAACAGTTACTTAAAATATTGGTAAATTAAACAATATATACTCTCATACTACCACAGCTACCTCACTGCAAGATTATTGGATATTAATCTAGATGCCATGGTTCATTGGTTGGCTGGCTGGTTTCTTTTGCTTTGTTTCTTTGTTTCTTCCCTTCCTCTCCTTCTTCTGCTCTCCCTTTCTCCCTCCCCCTCTCTTTCTTATCAAAAGTACTAAAATGAGGTGTTGAATCATTTTCTTAAACGTTTGCCTTATACTTGTTGCATGGGCACAGGAAGAACATATGTTAAAAAAACCAACAACACTCAATAAAGCTCACATGGGGAGTCAGATCTCTCCGAGAGAATGGCCAGTCACTGTCCAGGTGTCAGGGGCAGTCTCTGTTGCAACCATCCTTGCAGCATCATCTTCAGCTGTATTGGGTGAAACTCCCTAAACTGTTGTGTTGCTGGATTCTTACAAGCCAGCTGGCCCGTGGTCTGTTGTTTCTGATTATCTTAGAGTGTGTGCAAAACATCCTCTGCCTTAGCTGTGCACGAAAAGCCTGATCTATGTGATCATGTCTGCACATGCAAGAATCATCTACTGGTCAGTTCAACAGCAGGAGCTGCCTGGGGAGATGCCTGAGACTGACAGGTTCTCCTCTCCAGGAATTAATGAACACACCTTAAGTATACAAATAGTGTATCTTAACTGGTGTGTGAGCAGCAGGAGCTGGGTGGGGAAATCTCCCAAGCTGTCCACAGTTCCCACTTGGAGAACTCCTGTAACTGCTGATCAGCCGTTGTGCTGGGAAGTTGGCCAGTCATTCAGCCCATCACATCGTCTCACTGGGGGATTCCTGGGCCAGCCTGGGCATTAATGACTCACTGTGCTGGGTCAGTCTTGGTACCCAGCTATACCACAGCTGTAACTATAGGGCAAGCTTGAATTTCATCCTAATCTCACCATTATAACTTGAATTCCATAGATCTTATCACATAATTACCACAGTGGAGGTTACTGCCTGATTGTGGATCCAGAAATTGTCACATTATGAATATCAATAATAAGAATAGTCCCAAATAATTTAAAAATCAGGCTGTATCACTACGTATTATGTGCACGTGCATTCTGTTTATTTGCTTTCTTGATTAATGAAAACTGGCTCTGAGATACAGATGCCTTTGATGCCTCTTACATAATCTGGCATAATTTTGCACACAAAAACATTTACTGCAAATTTTAGCATGTGAATGAGGTGTTTAAGGAATAAGGAACTGGGCCAAAATTGTGATGGCAAGAGATCAGTAGTTCGGAATGAAAAATGAATGTATACTTGCTGGCTGGCCTCTCTCTTGAGGATTCCTGTTTCTTCAGCATATGCCATCATCTAGAACCCACAGCTCTTCTTTTCAAGGTATGCAGTGTCCCCTCCTCAGCCAATGCGGATAGATACAAAGGAATTGCCAAGGATTTTCTCTGCAAAGATTGATTAATAATTTGCATTTTTTTTAAAAAAAAAAAAAAAGAATTGGCATCATGGTTATGCTAAGGAGCCAAAGCAATGATGGCAGTGATCAGTGAATGATAATGTAGCAGTATTTAACACTCCAGAATCTCCCTGTTTGTTTTCACTGAGAATCCCTTGTTCCTTTTGGTTCCTTTAGCATAGCAGCATAAGCGCTGTTTTATACTGCCAACATTTTCTTTTCTGTTTTTTAACATGTCATAGTTATATCTGAAAAAGTGAAGAGAGGACGTGGCTATTGAAGGCAATGAAAGCATTGGCAATGCCTTTGGGAATGTTGCAAAGACAAAAACGTACAGTATGTTATTCCTGATCAGAAAGCTGTTTAGACACACTGGGTGAAAATCCAGCAGGCAGACAAATCTCAGTAGGTGTACAGGTACAATGAGTGCACTCAGTCAAAGGTAATTTTTGCTGCTTTGCCTCACTTAAGCTGAGTCACAAGTAATTCTTCCCTTTCCAAAGGCAGGATATTCTGTGTTTCCAGGGAGCAAAATGTACCTTTGAGCAGCCAGACTGTCCATGCTGTGGAGCATCCTCTTCAATTCTGAAGAAAAAATAAAAGGCAGAGAAGCAATTCAGAAAAAGCTGTGAACTTTATAGTAAAGAAGAGAATTAGACCGTGGGCAGAAGACTGTATCCCTAATCTTCACTTTAGCAGTGATGTCAGCGAAACTGCTAAGAGGGTGACAGGGTAGCTGTAACGCTGCACACACGTCAGAGATGCCTCATGCTCTCCATAAAGATTATATTCCTGCACACAACACTACACCTCTGCAGCGTGCTAGCTCCTGGGGTACTTATCCCAAGAGAGAGGAAGAGAATTAAAAGAGTTTTCCTATATCAAGCCCTCACTGCTTTAGATAGTCTCTAAATGAATAACCCTATATATTTAGGGTTCTTTCACCTGCAAGTTCAGCAAATTCTGTTCTCACAGCAAAATACTGAAGTGCAGTGAATATGTGATTGCTAATCAATTTAAAAACACGTTAAATATAATCAGTCTGTGTTGAATGTGATATAGTAGTCAAAGCCAAAGGGTGAGACGTGTAACCCACCTCTTGTCCACACACTCTTTTCTTAGAGGATTACTTATACTGTTTCTTTGGTTTAATGTTGTGAAGAACTGAGATAATACTTTGCACAAAAACCCGATGCCCCACTTGTCACTGGGGAAGGATTTAAACCCTAATTAATGGCCATCATTCCCTCAAACTCTCTCTCCTTCTCAGAGACATCGCACAGAAGGTAAAAAACCACAAGTAGAAAGGGAAAGAGCTGTAACAGCCAGACAGCATCGGGGATTATGCAGTGAAGTCATATGGTACTAATTGAGAACAGGAATGGAAATAAAGGGATGGAGAGATGTCTGTTTGTGTCTTAATGGGAATCTTAGAAAGAACTTGATACCATTCTGTTTTTCTAGATAAAATAAAAAAAAAAAAAGGACCACAAACAAATTTTGATATCTGTTAGAAACATTTTGTAGAGATACAGACCATATATTCCATGTCTATGTGCCTTCTCTCTAAATTAACTTAATTTGAAAAGCACTAGTGTGTGTATTTGAAATACTTTCTGTGAACCCTTTTTGGCAGCTCAGTTGTTTATGCATTTTTCAGTGTATGAACATCTGTTGAAGGATGTCTAATAAGATCTTAAGATGAGTGGAGGTAATTGAAAGGGCAATGTGGTTATAAAGGTCCAATTTGCTTTCATAGCTCTCCTGCAGAAAAGGCTGCAGAAACAGATCACTGCAACACTGACTGTTCGAGTTAAGTCAGGCCCCCAGGTTCCCATGGAAAGCCAAGAGGAAAGCAGGCACGTAAGAATGAGATTCACAGAAGCCAAACCAGAAATTTCTCTGTTTTGGAGATAAGTAATGCAGGTCAGCCCTGTCTCGTGAAGAACTAGAAGATGAAACATTCAGGGATGCGTATCATTGGTGAGACAACTTGCCAAGGACATTAGAAAAAGTTAATAATGCAGAAATGTCAGTTTCAGGTTTCACTTTGCAGGTGAGACATAAATGATCGTAACGACTCTCAGAGGAAAATGAAGACCCTGTGCTCCCTTCTCTGCATACTGGATATCAAAAGTATGCATAGGTTTAATAATTACAATAGAACCAGGCAGTTACAAAGGGCGATTAATTGGAGATTGAAGTAGTTTAAATAAATCACCTTTTAGATATAGCTGTTTTCCTCTATTGATTATAAAGGGAGCATGAGGTGACTAACTTAGACTACGGTTTTTGTCTTGTAGAGATCTTAAATTAGATGGGATGAACAGATATGGCTTATATACAAAGACGCTATAAAGCAATCAAAAGACTTGCAGAGAACTGAGTGTCTAAAGGACCACATCACTCCTCATCACCAAGAGACAAACATCATTTTGAGTGGATGAACTTTCCAGAGGAGGGTGCTGGAACATTTTGAGAATGATTGCCTTCCATTCACTATTTACCTAATCACAGATTTGTACAGGTCTTTGAAGTGCACTAGCTGTACACTCCCAGGCAATCTGGATGTAGGATGATGAAGGTTAAGACATTCTGATTCTGTAGGTGACTGACTCAAAGAAAATGTTCCTCCTGGATTGGTAGGGAACTGAGGCAAAAGTGTAAGGTATATCAAAGTGCTGATTTGCATGTTAGATCAGAAATTGTCTTTTTGTTTTCTGTAAAAAATATTTTTATTTTTCTGATTGTTGATGTCTTGGACAGCAGTAGTCATTGGCTTGAAAATATACCATTTTCTCAGAAAAGACTGAAATTTCCCTCATTTGACAGCTTGTTCTAGTGGGTAGAAAAAAATTATCATATCAGTCTCTTGATACAGAAGTGAAGACTGCAGTGTTTAAAGAAACAAGCTATGAAGGTAAATAAATTACCTTTATCCCTGTCACAAAAAAACCCTGCATTTTGAAGGCTTAATTTCAACAAACAGCAAGCTGACTAGTAAATTACTATGCACTTAGTTCATATGCTCTTTTTCTTTTGCAGTAGTCGAGTTATTATAAGAAATATTCATTTTGTATGAGATATCAAATGAGTATATCACAAATAAGATATGACATACCAAGTCTTACGAGATTTATGCCTATTCTTTAAAAGAAAAACAACTAAAAATCTTTTTGTCAATTCCCCCACTTTAAAATGTGGAAAAATTATTTTTCTGTGTAGCTTCCTTCTTTTTTTTCTTTTTTATTGTCATTTTATTACCAGCCTAAGCTGGGTACAACAGAAGTAAGGCACTTCATTACATAAAGACATGAGTTTAAGACCAACTTAGATGAGAAATGATTGGATACAGTTACTAACCTCATTCAGCAGTAACTGGTGTCATCGGGGAAAGAGCACGTGTAATGAACTGAAGGTCTCAACATGTGTCCTAGCGGACCGTATGAATCTGTAATACCAGGACATTATACAAAGTCTGTAACAAGAGATCAGCACACAAAGTTGTAGTACAGAGAACTTACATGCTAAATCTTCGAGCCTTTTCTTGGTATTTTCTTAACAAAATATAGATAGCTTCAAATGCTGGAGGTCCTTTTCCAAAATACCTAAATAAAACCGAATGGTTTGAAGTTTTGGTGCAAGATGTTAAGATAACTGCTAACAAAGGTCATTGCATTCAGCTAGGACTGAACTATTATTTGCTAATAATAGTTGCTAAGTCGTCACTAGTGTGCCAGATTCATAACATGCCAAGTAAGTTGTGGTATGCCGGCAGAGCATCCTTTATGTAAACCCTTTTCCTCCGATAACAGGGCTGCTTCATACTATGTGGGAATCATCAAAAAAATCTATTCAGCTTTCCCCCCTAATTGAGGAGAATGTTAATAAAAAGCTTGAGCTAAAAGCAACTACTGTAGCATTAAAAATGTCACAAAGATTGATTTTTTTACAGTGAAGCCATGAACAATTGGCTGACATATTGGCTGAGCAGATTAAAGCTTGCCTTTTACAGTAGATTCATCCTTGTAAGAATCTTTTAAAGTTTTGTGAAACTGGACTGAAATTACAGTATTGCAGTAAGCTGAGAGAGACTCGAGAATTCAGGTATTTTCTTACATTAACTTTTAGCCTGGAATTGTGATGTAAAGTCTCGATGTCTGGGCAGCGAAATGAGTAAAAAACTGGTTAGATGTTTGGGTTTTGAGGGCAGTGGTTAATGGGCCATGCTTTTCCTGGAGGCAGGTAACTTATAGAGTACCACAGAAGACCCTATTGTGTGACCATTTAGTATCTTTATCAGTGACATAGACAAGATGATGGAGTATACATAATATTTGCAGGTGACATCGAATTGGGGGAATACACTTGAGGGCAGGGCTACCATTCAGAGGGACCAAGACAGGCTGGGCCAACAGAAACCTTGTGAAGTTGAACAAGGACAAATACAAATCCTGTACTTGGAGAGAAAGAGCCATATGCAGTGATATAAGCTGGGGACCAACTGGCTGGGGAGAAGGTCTGCAGAAGAGGCCCTTGGGGGAGGTCTCTGTAGTCAGCCATCTGCACGTTATGCACTTTGGCAGTAAAGGTGGCCAACAGTATCCTGGGCTGTGTTACCAGGAGCATGCCAGTAGATCAAGGGAAGTGACTGTCCCCTTCTACTCAGCACGTTTCAGACTGTGTCTAGATACTGTGTTCCATGTTGCCCCCAGCCCATCCTCAACACAACAAAGACGTTGTCAAATGGCAGTGATTACAGTAGAGGGACACTGAGATGGTCAGGGGCTGGAGCACCTGCCCTGAGAGCAGAAGCTGAGGGATAGGGCTTGTTCAGCCTGAAGAGGAGAGAGTTTCTGGGGGGACCTAACATCAGCCGTCCCATACCAATGAGGAGCTTATCAACAAGAGGGAGCCAGGCTTTTCACAGTGATACATGTCAGGAGGTGAGAGGCAATAGGCATAACTTAAAACAGCAGAGGTTAATACTAGGTGTAAAGAAAATAATTTTCCCCACGGCACTTAACTGTAGCTATTAAGATGTGTAAACCTATTTTGTGACTGGCTTAAAAGTCCTTCCATTTTAGAATGAGAAAGAGAGTGTATGTGGTTAGATACAGGCCTGCTCGCTAAATAAGCTGTCTGGGCAAGAACACTATGACAAAGAAGGGAGACAAAATTCAGAACAGATGGAGGAGGGTGCAGACCATGTTTTGACTAATGTAGTCCTGACAAGACCAAGACTGAACGGTCTTTCTAGCTTTTGCTAAAAAGTCTCAAAGTGCTCCAGAGTATAAGGTCACTTACAGTGAATAAGGTCACTATGTCTCCATTTATGTATATGTTTAAGAAAACAGTGTCACCATTGGCATATCTTACCTTAGGATAGCATCAGCATGCCGCATAGATAGTATGAACTACTGTCTGGTAGGTGATAGGATGGAGTGATGTTTCTGTTTCCTCTTAACCCTGTCCTCCAGTTTGCCAGCTTCATAAAAAGAATTTATGACAGATATAGCCTTTGTGTTCCCCAAATATCAGCACCATGATTACTGGAGAAGTAATGCAAAATGAAGGAGAGGAATGTGTTTCTTGCTTCCTTCTTAGCATGACTGTATGTTGGACAAGTCTACGCAACACCCTGGACAAGATTTTTAGCAGATGTAATAATCGTCACTGTTTATTGAAGATAACAAAATTTTCCCAAATTTATTAAACATAAGAACAGTCTTACTAGGTCAGACATAAGGTCTGTTTAGCCCTTCATCATGGCTCTGACAGAAGATATTTAAGAGTATAAGGCCAGGCTAAACACAGTGCAATATTCTCACAGCTTCAAATAGTCTGTGATTCAGCCACTTTGTGAAGCACTGATTGCTTCTTTGCATTTAATGGGGAACTACTCTTTTTCTAAAGGCTTTGGTTTATGCATTATATTATAGCTAGCATATACATCTATATATCTTACTTACTGTATAATATTATATCCTATTCTATTTACATTAATTCTGTTGCTGTTTCTTAAATATCAAAGCTGATATGGATGGGAGAATTCAAAACTAACATTTTAAACAATGAAGTTCAGCTGTCAGTCAGTGGCATCTATTGAGCCATTGGTGTCTATCAGTAAACACAGACGAATCTCAGTGCCTACAGGTTTTTTATGTATTTGAAGCTACAGTCTACCACAGATGACACCATAGATTCTGATGTGACAGATCATCCAAAAAGAAGAGATCTGTATCTTGTTTTCAAGTAGATATGATAAGTGTTCCAAGATGCTAAGTTGTAAAACACTTTATGATCCTTCAGGATGATAACCAGTGTGCAAATCAGCATGAAGCAGATTTGCAGCTGATATAAATCAATTCTGTGCTATTAAAACAACTGGAATATATCTGAATTTCATCAGCTCAGGATTTGGCTTCATGTATATTTCATGCTTTAATTGCCGATGGCCAAGAAGTGCAATAACTGTGTAGGCTTAATCATGTTTCTAGGAAACATCTTCATTTAAGCTAATTTCGTTAGAAAGCATGAAAACAATTCTCCTGAGCACAGTCTTGAAAACGTTGTACCTATCTGGACAACCAAGCTCTGATATGAATCATCATGTTATATATTCCAGAGAATTGCATAGGAATAATAACGCAAATAAAAATTTAGCCTGGATTTTATTATACACATTACTTTCCCTGCTGCTTTCCAAGTTCCTGATCTAACTTGGTTTTGTTTGCTTTGTCATGTTTCCTTTCCGACTGTTCTCCAGAATTTACAGATTGCTTTATCACAACTATGATGTCTAAGTAAATAGTTTGCATTTCTTCATGGGACTTTTAAGTCTGAACTCTCCAAAGAGAAGTCATCGTTGTTTTTCTGTGGCTGACAATTCTGTTTCATACAGACAATGGAACGTGGTGTAAAATTGTTCCGGCAGATAAGGGCCTACCGACACCCTAGCATATGTCTGGTCTAGATAAGGCTGCAGGAGGAATGGGCAGATAATGTCTAGTGAATGAACACAGGAGGAAGGTATGTTCTGTCTCTGATCATAGCCAAATAGAGTTGGAAGACTTCATATTGTTTGATTTGATTGATACATTCTCATTGCTATAGCATGGTATTTTGGCACATTGCAAAATCTTTCATGCTTGAGGTCTCGTTTTCATTCTCTATCCTCATGCATTTTTCTAATTGCTGCCATTGGACCTTGCCCAAAGAAGGTCACCCTTGTGCTTCCTTGCTATGATTCAGCCTTCTGGTTTTGAATTTTCTTTTTGAAAGTATTGTTAGGAAGTGATGAAAACTGTATTTGGACTTGAGGTATTTTCCTCCCTCAGTGGTATGTCTGTGCTTTGCCTCATGGTTCTGAACCACAACACTTAGTCTTTATTTTGAGGTTTAAATATGTCTTCCATTTCAAACTACTCAGAGACATGTGTTGTAGCCCTCATCTGCATTTTGCAGTTTAAGCCCATTTCCATTTTTCTCATTTTACTTCTGTATAGCTTCAACTTCAAAGGTGGTAAAACAACCATGGTTTTACAGAAATAGTGATTTTCAACTACCATCTTGAAGGGTATGCTCTTATGCTCTTAGAAATCCAAATCAGTAGCATTTTTTTAATATCTTTCTTAAAAGTTCAGTCACCTAAAAGTGTATTAAAAATTCATATAGCTCTATTTCTAACTGTGACAAGAGTCAGATTGCTGCTGACACTCATACTTACAGTTTCTAACACCAATTCGCAGAAACTCATGGATGATTACTGAAAATCTGTTGTACATTCTAATTGCTTCTTTACTTTCTTTGCTTATCTAATTAGACAGACAAATGGTTGCATACTTTGAAAAATTAGCCCAGAGGAAATATTTGTTTGAGTTAACACATGAACAATGTTTGCACAGATCTTCTGGGTCATGTGCCTGCATTCTCATGCCAGTGTTGAAGTTGTTGCTACTGTATGGGAGTCACCTAATAATTAAACAATATCAGTCCCTGCATATGGTGCTGGAATTCTATTTACTATTATAAGAGAAAACATCCCTGGAAACTTAATTTGCACCTTCGTGTAAAGGCAGGACCACCAGCACCAGCAAAAGCCTGGTGTGCCTTGAATTACTCAGTTTTTCTCAGCTCTTTTTTTCTTCCTTTTTTTTTTTTTAACCTGTAACTTATGTAAGTGGTTATTGACATTTGTTTGAAAAGGCAAGTCTAATCATTGCTTAGATGCTGAAATAGTTCCAGGAAATCTAGGCTGTTTAATGACTGTAGTGGACCTGCTCAGCTAAGTAGTAAAATGATAATAAAATTTCATGAACTTCTCTGTGACCAGAGTAACAGCAACAGATTGGCAGCAATCTGATCTTTATTATCTTCATAATGGAGAAAAATGACCAAACTGTAATTGCAAAGCTTAGGTTATGGTCAGCCTACTCCAGCAAAATAAATTATTGTGTATCAACTGAGTCATGTTTCTAGTTTTTCTGCTGTGTTCCTACTGGGACACAACAAAATGTACAAGGGGATACGATTTCATAGTAGTCTGAGATACACTGGGCTACACAAGTTCAGAATAAATAAGTCTAATTGGACACAAAGTACTTTGTGGTGGAATTAAGGAAAAGAGAAGGATGAATTTTTAAAATACTCTTGAAGTGGTGGTTGCCAGGTCACCAGTGGTGGAATTTATTAATGTCAAGTTGTTGGTCACTACTCAAATACATATTTTTTTTAAGATATGTATGTGTATATGTATAATGAATATGCATCGCTGAAACAGTCTGATGTCTGGAAGGAGATGAAATGACAAGTGAAATGTTCTTTTCAAAGTCACAAAGTAGATTAATTGCCAAAAAGCAAAAAAGCTATTGGCCATTCAATTTTATTAATATTTTTCTCTAAGTATGGATTTCTCTCAAAAGTAACTCTTCATTTATTAGACACTTGAAATCTTCATTAAAGCTTCTGAGTTTGTATTTTCAGCTATATAAATCAGTGGCTCACAAGCTAACTGTAATTTACTGTCCATATTTGTTTGTTTATCAAAGTATAAAATCAGTTTAGTTGCATGATCTACCTTGTTAAAGTTTAGCAGTAAGCTTTTGGGGATTTGGGTTATGGGGGTTTTGGGGGGCTTTTTTTGCTTGGCATGCTGCGTCATAAGGCTTTAGTTCAGATTAGATAGGAGAGTGGGATCACAGCCTTGGGAGATCAGTAAAAACAGTTGCAATTAATTAGCAGTCTTCTAGCTTTGAAGCATCCTAAAAAGGATTGGATCTTGAATGTGTAAAATACCTTTGAAGAGATGTTTTCCTGAAGGTATTTTCCATAGAAATCAATTTTCAGCGTTCAGAAAGGTGCCCTCTCTCATTCAAAGTACGGTGATTTGCTTTCTGATGTTAACTGGTCCTGCGTCTTCTAAGGAAGAAGACAGTAGTTCATTAATCTGAAAATCTAAAATTGAAAGATGAATGTCTGGTTATATCAAAAAAGTCTGAGAAATGGAAATTAAGACTCAAAGATTTAAAAAAAAAATAAAAAAACCAAGGGAGAAAGAGATCCGAGAAAGCATATGATTGATGATATTTTTAAGTGATCTGCATTCAAGGTGATAAATTGGGTAATGTCATTGCAAACAGAAGTAGTAAACTCAGTATTTTCAATAGGTACAGTATAAAAAGGTTTGAAATCCCATCTTCACATGAGAAAATATAGCAACATCCAAGCAATATTTCTTTGTCAGCCAGAATAGAGCACTTATTAAAGCTTATTGGGCAAAAAGTAACTCATCCATTCTGACTGCCAGGAGTGGGTCCCCATCAAGTCAGGAAAAATAAATTTTACCAATGCTAAATTTCAATTTTGCACCAAAATGAGGTAATTTATTTAAAGTACCTATGCAGTTTGTTCCAATTACACTGAAAAATTACTGTCCTTAACAAAAACAATCTTAGAATTTCCTATAGCACAGTCCCAGGATGCTGATGTGTAGCTATTGTTTAAAACACAGTGTCCTTTCTGTGTATCAAATCACTAATGTTAGAAACCAGCCAAACAGCACTATGTTTTGTTAATCAATTATCATCCATACCAAGTTTATAATTAAAGGAATATTAACTACCATGATGGATGTATCTTGTAGCAGAAATTTAATTACGTTCCCCGTGCCTGTAATTAGCTTGGGTATTTAGGTGGTGTTGTTTTATGTTGATTATATGGATCCCTTTAGTTTTTTAGAAGATCCCCCTCAAGCTGAAATATTTGTACTTTTCCAATTCTTAATTTGCTGTTAAAAGAAAGAGACAACTGTTCACTTGTCAAATTCAGAAAGAAGATTAAAAAGATTTACATTCTTGTACATTAGATTTTCATTACTTTACATTCCCAGGTGTGAAGTCTTACAAGAAGCTGACTTTCTTAAAGGTGTTGCTCAGGTCTTCAAATTGCAAAAAGAAGACAAGTGTATAGAGAGGGGGAAAATCGGATAAAATTTTTAGCAAAATTTCAAGGAACTCACTAGTAAATTTCATGCTATCATCTGAGTGTTCACAGCTCCTACTGTAGATACTTATACATGCCTGCACAGCATTTCATAGTGGGTTTTTGAACTGGCAAAGTTGCACCAGACCAAAACAGAGGTAAACTCAAGAGGACATTCTTGCCATATCAATCTTTGTCCAGTTGTAACCTACAGACTTATTGTTCATGTTGTCATAGGGTTGAGTTTGCATATACCCTAAATCTCTTATCTATTCTCAAAGTATAAAGACTAAAAATCACCACATAGTTAAAACAAAAATACAGACTCTGAAATGGGTTTATATGACAGATCTGAACTTTATCTCAAATATAATCTAGAGGTGAATTATGTTCAACATATGCATACAAAACTCCTACCTGTACTCCCAGTAGTACCATACCAAAATCAATTTCTCCCGTTACACACTATGGTGGATAAATTGTAAAAGATCTCGTCTCCAAAGAGTGTTGATCATCCTTTGTAAAAACTCAAGGTCTATCATACCATTTATCACACACTAGCCCTGAGCCATATCGTGGCTTATTCCCAGGTTATTTACCCTGGAACTCATCCCTGGCCATCAGCCCACACTGAAATTATTCACCATAAGCTCTGTATACTGACAGTGCATTACCAGTGGTCATCCTGTCACTGAATCCCAACCGGAATTGTGTTAAGTCACAAAACAGATCTAATGGAAGTATATAATCTCCCCAAGACTGATCTGTACTCATTATCTGAAGTGCCACCAGCCCCCACCACTAGTTGTGCGGTTGACCTTCTTGTATGCTCCAGCAATGCATACTGCTCGATTTATATAGCAATCACAGAATCACAGAACGGTAGGGGTTGGAAGGGACCTTTGGAGATCATCTAGTCCAACCCCCCTACCAAAGCAGGTTCACCTAGAGCAGGTTGCACAGGAATGCATCCAGGCAGTTTTTCAATATCTCCAGAGAAGGAGATTCCACAACCTCTCTGGACATCTTGTTCCAGTGCTCAGTCACCCTTAAAGTAAAGAAGTTTTTCCTCATGTTGAGATGGAATTTCCTGTGTCCCAGTTTGTGCCCGTTGACCCTTGTCCTGTTGCCCACCCTTTAGATATTTATAAGCATTGATGAGATCCCTTCTCAGTCTTCTCCAGGCTAAACAGACCCAGGTCTCTCAGCCTTTCCTCATAAGAGAGGTGCTCTATTCCCTTGATCGTCTTTGTAGCCCTGCACTGGACTATCTCCAGTAGTTCCCTGTCTTTCTTGAACTGAGGAGCCCAGAACTGGACACAGTACTCCAGATGTGTCCTCCCAGGGCAGAGTAGAGGGGGAGGATGACCTCCCTCAACCTGCTGGCCATGCTCTTTTTTAATGCACTCCAGCAGACCATTGGCCATCTTGGCTGCAAGGGCATACTGCTGCCTCATGGTCAACTTGTCCACCAGGACTCCCAGCTCCCTCTCTGCAGAGCTGCTTTCATCTCAGTGTCTTAAATGTGCCTATGTACACTAATTACCATGCTGTAGCTGTAAGAACAATCCTCATATATTTCCTTAATTCCTCACTATTAATTTCCCTTGATTGCTCTCACCCACCTGTTTTATCACTATATTCGAGGGATACACCATTTTGGTCTAGGCTTGCAGTGGTAGAATGAGCCGTTTCCATGTTAAGTAATTCCCGTCAAACCCGTTAAGTCATGAGTGTACTTCCTTACCTTTATATTGTGCTGTACAGGATCCATGCATGTACCTGAACACCAGGCACCTTCCGAAAGAAAAGAAAATGCTTGTTTGGAAAATATCTCATATGCAATTATGAGGAAAGCGGAGATCAAAGGATATAGATTTGGCTAAACTGGGATAGAAAAACTACTGGAAACTTCTTTGGCCAGAAACTCAATGTGGCTCTCTTGCTTCTAAAACAAACTCAGGGCTGACTTATCAAACACTAATAGCATTATGAGGAAAAACCTTAATCTAAAAAGATAAAGCTTTGCAAAGAGATTGTGTGGTTAGCTTCCTATAGCTGATTAGTCTAATCACTCAGCAGGTTTGGCTTATTAAATTAATAAATTGAAAATTAATTATTTAGCCATTACAACAAAAGTGGGAAAATCAGCCTTTACATTCCCAGATCAAAGTGTGAATCATCTCATATGAAATTTTCTTCAAAGAAGAAATTTGTTTTCTCGTGTGGGAAGTATTTTTTAAAAAAGCAAGATAGCATGAAAAATTGACAATGCATAATATAAGCTTTACAAGACTATTTTTTAAGCTTTTGTTTTCACTCTCATTGTTCTATATGTAAGGGAGATTAGTGATCTGCTTCTCTCCAGCTAAAATAATCAGAGTGATCAAAATGTTTTCACCTTTGTAATTTTTAAAAAAGGGAGAAAATATGATAGATTTGATGATGCTTTACACAGGCTTTTTCCATTCTGATAATTTGTACGTCCTTTGATGTAAAAGATGTCAGTTAAAAGCAAATATTTAAGAAAAATAATAGCCTCTGCCAAATATAGGTTCATGTAAATGTGTATGTTTTGCTGCTGGAGCTCAGTGATCTCTGTCTGTCTCCTTATTTGTGTGATTCTAAAAGCTCATCTACTATAATTTTTCAGCTAACTGGCATGTGTGTTTTAGGCAAAGCTGCCCTTTGAATCCACACCTCACATGGATTTCTAGCAAGTTAATACAATTTAATTAATACTGCAAATTATGGTTTGCTTGAAATAGGTTTGCCATGCAAATAGTCCCTTTGCAGTACAGTAAGGCTGTCAGAAGAAGGTAACATTGGCTTCAATGTAATTTTTAGAGAATCAGTTATTTGTGTTATGTCAGTCATACAGTAGTTACTCAAGAAAATCTTTTCCTATGCTGAAATGCTTCTACCCAAAGTTAAGTCTTCAGGAAAGTGGCGGATGGGACTGCAGTTAACCTTAATCTTCCAACCATAGCCAGAAGTTATTGGTGACATCCTTCAGTAACCTCTGATGAGTTGTTCTCTTTCTTTCTTTCCAGTGAATTATTCATTGCTTTGTCTCTGTTTAAAGTTTTCTTTTTTCTTTTGATCACAGGCAACGGACTGGGAATCCGAATCGTAGGTGGGAAAGAAATTCCAGGAAGCAGTGGGGAAATTGGAGCTTACATTGCCAAGATCTTGCCGGGGGGCAACGCAGAGCAGACGGGGAAGCTGATAGAAGGTAAGATAAATGCATTATCAAAAAATAGAACCATGGGAGAGTTGGGAGTGTAGCAGAATTGTTTATAATATAAGTTGTCTGTTGCACAACAGGTGTAATCTTGTGCAAGGAGTGAGGGGCATCTGAGCCCCTCTAAACCTCTATGAGTCTTAAAGCAGAAAAAGACTGATAGAAGGTCATTTTGTGACTTCTATAGCCAGAGAGAATTGCCATGATGAGCAGTATTATGGCATATCTTCAGTGATATATGCCAACATGCTGTCTGGGCGTAAGATAACGTCACTAGAGTCTACGCGTATACCATGGACATATTTATTAATATATATCACAGACGTAGTTTTAAAAAACTTTAACCTGGCTTGATCATCTAAGTACCTGTGTTGGGGTTTACTTACATTCCTTAGCTGCACACCTAAAATGGATCACAGATCCAGTTCTTTCTCAGTTATACACACTAACCTTTTTTTAAAATTCCCTAAAGTCAGACTTGACTGAATTTATATACCTAACTTTAGTTTTCCAGTTTAAGATAGTCGTCCAACCTGCCTCAACAGGCAACAGAGAAAAAGAAGCATCTACAGAATGGCAATTGATTTCATCTTACCATAGACCTCTATTTCAAGAACTGGGAGTGTCTTCCTCATTTAATTGAATTTAAGAAAACTGCATAAGACTACATACCTTCCTTTAGGCAATTAAAGCTAGATTAATCATTACATTTTCTAGGATTATTACAAATGTGGTAATTCTGTCTAAGAACAATTTATTTCTTTCCATAATCACATAAATGGTCCCTTCTCTATATAACTACTTTTTATTTCCTTTTTTCATTAGAGTATCTGTATGCACCTGAAATGTCAGTTTATCCATGAACAAAAATATAATACATTTGTTTCTAATTCATTCAACTAATTATTTTTATTTCTCTATTAAAAGCAGATATCCAGAAAAAAAAAGAAAAAAAAAAAGAAAATAAAGAAGATAAGCAGGAAGAATAGTTCTTCCAGGCAGAATGCTATTCACATAAATTTTCTGAATAGCAAACATGCAACACAAATCATAGTTAAATCAAAAGTACTTTGAGATAGAAAAGCTGAGTAAATTGATTAAAGAATGTATTCACAAAGAATAGTTCAAATATGTTGTGGATGTTACAAAACAGTGTCACCTGAATTCACCCTGCTGCTTTTTACATCCCTGGTGGTTTCTTCGCCAATATTTAAAAGGTGCACATACGCTGATATCAATGTCAATTTAAAGTTGAAGTGAAGAAATGATGTATCACTAAAAATATCTTCTTTCTTTTCCCTATAGAGTTGATTCTACCCTTCATATTTAATAGGTAGTATCTCACTCATCAAATTAATATTTATTGCACACAAATGATGAAAGAATCATCCTTATTTTTTTGTGTTTTGAAGCTAGTATTTGTTTTGGCTCCCTCCATACAAAAGAGTACGTCTTTCATAGCTGTGCTAGATCATGCATGCATTGTTTCAGTACCAAGCAGGTAAAGAGAAAAATGTGGTTATTTCCCCAAGACTGGACATTTCAAGAAAAAGCATGAGCAGTTACTGCTTGTAATTATCTCCAGTTTTTTGGTTTTTCTTGTCAGGAACCTTACTGTGAATTGAGGTTTAAAGAAGTTCTTCACTTACCATATAGGTATATTTTAGCAGTGATCAAGAACATCTTGGATTTACAGTAACTACAGGAGAAGTTCAGACATGGCAGTTTGCTTTTCTGTCAGTTCATATAATGTATCTTGAAAGTTTATTCATATTTTATAGAAAGATGAACACAACAGTAAAAATATGCTTTTGTTTCGTTCTCCCATGATATGATCAATCATGTTTCTGAGCTGACCTTTATAAAAGTCTCCTAGAGTTGGGTATGTTGGCATAAATCAACTCCATTAAAATCACTATACTTAATCTGTAGGAGTTGTCCACACAATGTCCCAGAATATGTTTTACTATTGATGTGTTAAATGTTCTGTCAGAGAGAAGAAATGCTTTCTGCAGAATGTACCATTACTATAGCATACAAGACAAATACTTCCCCTTACTGTCATTTACCTTTGAAATCTTGCCTTTATATCTAGTTTACTTTTTATGTTATTTTAGATGGCTATCATAGATCAACAAAGAATATTTGTCCACTTCACTGTTAGCTTTGTTTGTTTGTTTTAGAGGAAATATAGCTGGTGCAAATTTAATCTCTGCTCTTCAGAAGTGCTAAAATCCATTGAGGTCTTCAATCATTCTCATATTGATCTGTGTAAATCCAGCCAAACTACTAATGTTACCAATATTGCTGATATTGTTGTGTCTGAAAATAGAGGCTAGTCTTCATTTCTTTTTCAAGTTATTTGCTGCCTCTCACATCACATGCAGAAAATTTTGTATGTCATTATCTGTAAATTATAATGACATATTAATAGTTTGTATAGTAATCATGAGTCACTTTTTCTGCTGAAATGCTAGACAACTTCAAATTAGAGTATATACCTAGTCATCAACTAAACATATACTAATGTCATTACAAGCTAATATCTTGACTCATTAGCCTTTCTAAGAACATGATTCATTGCAAAAAATCCCATCAACTTAATTAATTCCTCTAATTCTAAAAACAGAAAACACTGGATGAGGTCTGAAATTCCTATCAATAGCATAAGGAACAAGGATAGATTTACTGTGGTTATGAAGGAAGGCAAAGTTCTACCTGCTGCCAGCATGACTGCATCTATGAAGAACTGACACATTTTAAAATACAGATAGCATTCCTTTCCTTAGGGAATAGCAATCCATAAAATTTTAGCCTATTTAAATAGCTTTGGAGGAGTCTTAGTGCTGAGAAGTTTATTTATAGTTCTGACTAGCAAATACCAGTCATCTTGGTTCTCTCACCTTGAATTGCTTTCAGATGTCAGAAATATCTCTGATTCATCACTCATTGGCATTACAAAAACTGGAGGTGGAAGACTCATTCCACTGAGCTCATCAAGTGCAGGGACTGTGTCAATTTGATAGATGTGTCTGTGCTCCCTCTTGTGTTGACAGAAGCAGTTCAGTTATATTCCACCTGGTATCTCTACTGGGTGAATGGTGGTTTATACTGCCAGCATTTTTCAGAAACAGAAGAACCTAGAGTATAGAGCAGAACTAAAATCTTGATGTATGTTACCAACTGTTACAAATTTGTTGGATGCCCTCAGCATTCAAGTTTTCTCATTGAACCATTTCAGCAGACTGACTGGAGATCCTGGGAACTGGTGAACCATGGGTGTCTTTGTTCCAAGTATTTAATCAGCCAGGCATACTGTGTTGCAATGCTGACATCCACCAAGATGAAGAGATTCCCTGTCTTTCCTGTCTCCTGGCAATTCTGGGGAACCTGCATGGTCTATAAACTAATGGTGATCTTACCACCTTTGCTAAGACTCAACTCAACAGCAACCATGACACTGATCAGATTTTTGTTAATTTGTCCGAGGGTTTATGAATGCATGTTCATTTTTAATATGTATGTCTCATTTAAATAATATTTTCCCAAACCTAGAAATAAGAAAATCATATATAATGAAGACAAAGTCTTATTATTAAAAATACTGAAATAGAACCCCCAGTTTCTATTTTATAGGAAGTATAACAATGTAGCATTTCTAGCATAACATAGAAGGATGCCACGGATTTTGAGTCACAGACCTTCACTGTAGAATTTTAGTATATAAACAGTCCATGCTATAGCAGAGACATGCTATTGAATTCAGTTCAGTTGAAATTTGCATTTTATAATTTAATAGAAATATTCATCATACAATGATATTTTAAGCTTCCCCATCCTGAAGCTAGTCCAATAATATAATAAGAAAGAATAGCTGATGTATGTACAGACAATGAAAGATAATGCCACCATGTTAAAGCTGTTAAGCAGGTCAGAGAAGAGAAAATGCATTTCTATTTGAGAGTTCTGTGGTAGTTAATGGTCCCCTGCCCCTCAGTCCAATCCTTAGGGACTTGTTTTGATCTACATGAATAACTAGTCCCCTTAGGATGCAAGAGACATTGCTCCTCAAAACACCATGAAGGTCCTCTGAGAAGAGCCACCTGCAGCCTGATGGCAGGTACCAAAAGCAGATAAAAGCACATCCAATGCCCTCAGCATCAAAGTCTAGAGATTGACAATGAGTTCTTAAATGTACTCAGTATCTTCTAGACTTGGAATCAACTGCTAAGGTGCAGATGGTCAGTTTTCAAAAATGGTTCATTGCCTTTAGTTGTGCTGGAAGTTCTCCAGGCCACATGGACGGTTCCCCTTAGGACAGTATTTTGACTGAGTGGGTCTTTATTGGGAATGTCAGAGCTCTCTTTCATCTTTAAAAACTGCAATCTCAAAGCTTTAAGATGCCTTCAGGAAATAAAACGGAAGTCTCCACATTCCTCTTATCCCTATTTATTCACTCTTTTGCTTCTTCTGTAGAAAGTCTTACATATTCTTACATATTCAAGTGTCACAATTTCCTTTTGTAAGAAGGTCTTCAGTGCACAGCTCACTCCCTTTCTCTCTAATGCCCTAATATGAGACAAAAGAAACATTAGAATCATTCCTCAGATTGAAACTAAGAGCCTTCCCTTGGACTGTCATGAGATGGCACAGCTTATTATCTCTTGAAGCCGTGGACCATGTCCACAGTGTCAAAGAGAACACTTCCTCACAGATATTAAGCCAATATGGGGAGAAACGTGTTGTTCCCTGCTTGCCACCATACAGCTTTCCACACCAGGACTGACACATGAGATTAACAGTGTGTACCAAAACATCACACTGTGACTGACAGAAGAGGGCCACATCTACATCAGTGGGAAACCTTTTCCACCCAAACCAGAATGTGATATGAGAAAGGAGCAAAGACCTATTTGGATTACCTCCATGGACTTCACAGAGCAGCCAAGCTCCCCACCTTCTTCTCTGGAAGGAGGCAGACCCTGAGTGCATGCAGGACAACCGGGTGATCAGGCCCAGCCAGCAGGGGTTCATGAAAGGCAGGTCCTGCTTGACAAACCTGATCTCCTTCTGACTGGCTTAGTGGATGAGGGAAAGGCTGTGGATGTTGTCTACCTGGACTTTAGTAAAGCCTTTGACATGATTTCCCACAGCATTCTCCTGGAGAAACTGGCTGCTCATGGCTTGGATGGGTGTACTCTCGCTGGGTAAAAAATTGGCTGGATGGCTGGCCCCAAAGAGTGGTGGTGAATGGAGTTAAATCCAGTTGGTGGCTGGTCATAAGTGGCGTTCCCCAGGGCTCAGTGCTGGGGCCACTTCTCTTTAATATCTTTGTCAACAACCTGGATGAGGGGATCGAGTGCACCCTCAGTAAGTTTGCAGATGACACCAAGTCGGTTGGGAGTGTTGACCTGCGTGAGGGTAGGAAGGCCCTATAGAGGGATCTGTACAGGCTGAATCGATGGGCTGAGGCCAATGGCATGAAATTCAACAAGGCCAAGCGCCAGGTCCTGCACTTGGGTCACAACAACCCCATGCAGTGCTACAGGGGTTGCTACTAGGCAACTGCCAGAAGCTGTTTCACCACAGCCGTGCCCCAGGGATGTTCCCTTCAAGTATTTTCAGATCATAAGTTTTCCAACACAACTTCTCAAGTTTTTAAGTCTTTATCATCCTAAAACATATTATTTACTGGCATTGGAAACATGATTTAAGCCCGCTCAGAACAGTGGGGCATGCGTCTGGATTATTGACCAGTCCATGAAAGAAGCAGAAAGAAAGTGTTAAGAACAATTTTTCTGCAGCTTGTTTGAAGCACTTGTGGGCCAGTTTGGATAGCACCAAGTGATGAATAACAAGACCAGACCCAGTTTCAGAAGGTCTTTTGCAAAGGCAATAGCATGTGTAACAGCTGTCCATCTTATCAAAATTGTCTCTTGTCATATCATAGACATTCTTTGGATGTTGCTTGGAAAATGGAATGTGGCTGGAATGATCATGGGTACCTAAATAGTTGGAAGATCAGAACAGAAGCAGCAAGCCACTGTATCCTTCCCCCTACTACTCTTGCCATACTTCCCTCTTATCCCTGAGTTACAGATGGGCTCAAGTGTAACACTGACTGATCTTGGTCATCTATTGGTGGGAAGTGCAATAGACACCAGATCCTCCTGAGTTTTAAAAGACTGTACTGAATGCTGCCTGCTGTCTAGCCAGCTAGAATTAGAAACATTGATCGGGGCATCACAGTGAAAAGAGATTTTCCAGTCCCCATGAAGCTAGGGATAGTGAAGAGCCAGTATCCCTTCTTGAGTCTTTCTGGTAATTACACCCCTGGCAGAAAGTAGATAGTATGAGGAAGCTGGAAAATGATGAAAAGAAATTACAAGGAACACAAGAAGGGCAGGAAAAATTCTCAAAAAACCTTTGGATCAGGTATAAAATGAATAGAAATAGTCTTCCCATCCTGTACTTCCATTTTGCAGTTTGACTGCTTTAATTTATTACTGCATTGGAGAAAACAAAGAATTAACTTTATCCTGTTCTCTGAGCATTAGTCTTAGTGATTTATTATGCTGTCTATACTTATTCTGTGGGGTTAGAAGAGAGGAGAGCTTGCTCTCAACATATCCCCTGGGCTACAGGCTCAGGTTTATCTGTCCCAGCAGAAACTGACTTTATCAAAGGAATTGTGCACAAAATAACAGGCAATGCCATAGCTTGGTTGAAAGCTTTGCCCTAAAGCTCTTTAGAAAGGACTCTAAACAAATCCTTAAATGCCCCCTATCAGCTGTAAATCTTCACTTGCATAGTTGTGCTCCTCTCATCCATGTATTTTGTTCTGCCTTGTACTTCTTTCAAATAAGTAATAATTAATAAATGTTCAGTGCTGTGCTTGCTAAGTGTGGCTGTGGGCATTCAGCATATAAGAAAACCATAGAATAAAAGAATGGTTTCGGTTCGAAGGGACCTTAAAGAACATCTAGTTCCATGCCCCCTGCCACGGGAAAGGACACCTCCCACTAGACCTTGTTGCTCAAAGCCCCATCCAACCTGGCCTTGAACACTTCCAGGGATAGGGCATTGACAGCTTCCCTGGGGAACCTGTTCCAGTGCCTCACCACCCTCAGAGTGAAAAATTTCTTCCTGAGATCTAATCTAAATCTACCCTCTTCCAGTTTGAAGCCATTACCCCTCGTCCTGTTGCTACATGTCCTTGTAAAAAGTCCCTCTCCAGCTTCCTTGTAGGCCCCTTTCAGATACTATAAGGTCTCCCTGGGGCCTTCTTTTTGCCAGGCTGAACAACCCCGACTGTCTTAGCCTGTCCTCATAGCAGAGGTGCTCTAATTCTCTGATCATCTTCATGGCCCTCCTCTGGACCCGCTCCAACAGGTCCATGTGCTTCTTATGATGGGGGCTCCAGAACTGGACACAGTACTCCAGGTGGGGTTTCACCAGAGCAGAGTAGAGGGGCAGAATCACATCCCTCGACCTGCTGCCCATGCTTCTTTTGATGCAGCCCAGGATATGGTTGGCTTTCTGGGCTGCGAGCGCACATTGCCGGCTCATGTCCAGCTTTTCATCTACCAGTACCCTCAAGTCCTTCTTGGCAGGGCTGTTCTCAATCCCTTCATTGCCCAGCCTGTGTTGGTACTGGGGATTGCCCTGACCCAAGTGCAGGACCTTGCACTTGGCCTTCTTGAACTTCATGAGGTTGGCACGGACCCACCTCTCAAGCCTGTCCAGATCCCTCTGGGTGACATCCCTTCCCTCCAGCGTGTCAACCACTGCACACAGCTTGGTGTTGTCAGCAAACTTGCTGCGGGTGCACTCAGTGCCAACTTCCATGTCGCCAACAAAGATGTTAAATAGTTGCGGTCCCAGTACCAAACCCTGAGGAACACCGCTTGTCACTGCACGCCACTTGGACATTGACCCATTGACCGCAACTCTTTGAGTGCAACCATCTATCCAATTCCTTATCTGCCGAGTGGTCCATCCATCAAATCCATGTCTCTCCAATTTAGAGACCAGGATATCATGCGGGACAGTGTCAAACGCCTTGCACAAATCCAGATAGATGACATCTGTTACAGAATCACAGAATCACAGGGGTTGGAAGGGACCTCTGGAGATCATCTAGTCCAACCCGCCTTCCAGAGCAGGGACACCTAAAGCAGGTTGCACAGGATGGCGTCCAGGCGGGTTTTGAAGGTCTCCAGAGTCAGAGACTCCACCACCTCTCTGGGCAGCCTGTGGCAGTGCCCTGCCACCCTCAAAGGAGAGAAGTTCCTCATCATGTTTAGATGGAACTTCCTACATTCAAGTTCGTGCCCATTACCTCTTGTCCTATCACTGGGCACCACTGAAAAAATATTGGTCCCATCCTCCTGGCACCCTCCCTTTAAGTATTTCTAAGCATTGATGAGATCCCCCCTCTGAGCCTTCTCTTCTCCAGACTAAAAAGACCCAAGTCCCTCAGTCTTTCCTCTAAGAAAGATGTTCCAGCCCCCTAATCATCTTTGTAGCCCTCTGCTGTCCCCTCTCCAGCAGTTCCCTGTCCTTCTTGAACTGGGGAGCCCAGAACTGGACACAATACTCCAGGTGCGGCCTCACCAGGGCAGGGTAGAGGGACAGGATAACCTCCCACGACCTGCTTGCCACACACCTCTTGATGTACCCCAGAATGCCATTGGCCTTCTTGGCCACAAGGGCACCTTGCTGGCTCCTGCTCATCCTGTTGTCCCCCAGGACTCCCAGGTCCCTTTCCACAGAGCAGCTTTCCAGTAGGTCAGCCCTGAACCTGTACTGGTGCATGGGGTTATTCCTCCCCAAGTGCAGTACTCTACACTTGCCCTTGTTGAACTTCATGAGGTTTCTCTCTGCCCAATTCTCCAGCCTGTCCAGGTCATGCTGAATGGCAGCACAGCCTTGTGATGTGTCAGCCACCCCTCCCAGTTTTGTGTCACCAGCAAACTTGCTGATGGTGCACTCTATCCCTTCATCCAGGTCATTGATGTATATGTTGACTCTCCCCTTATCCACCAGTGCTGTAACCTCGTCGTAGAAGGCCACTAAATTTGTCAGGCACGATTTGCCCTTTGTGAAGCCATGTTGGCTGCCACCAATCACCTCTTTATTTTCCACATGCCTTAGCAGAGTTTCCAGGAGGATCTGCTCCATGGTCTTGCTGGGCACAGAGGTGAGACTGACCAGCCTGTAGTTCCCTGGGTCATCTTTTTTACCCTTTCTGACAATGGGGGGTTTGTCCCCCCTTTTCCAGTCAGTGGGAACTTCACCAGATGCCATGACTTCTCAAATATGATGGAGAGTAGCTTGGCAACTGCATCTGTCAGTTCTCTCAGGAGCCACGGATGAATCTCATCAGGTCCCATGGACTTGTGCACATTCAGTTTCCTCAGCTGGTCTCGGACCAGGTCTTCTCCTACAGTGGGCGTACCTCATTCTCCCAGTCCCTGCCATTGCCTTCTGCAAGTTGGGCAGTGTGGTCAGAGCCTTTACCAGTGAAGACTGAGGCAAAGAAGTCATTGAGTACCTCAGCCATCTCTATGTCCCGGGTGACCAGGTCTCCAGTTTCCTTCCTGAGTGGGCCCACATCTTCCCTAGTCTTCCTTTTGTCCTCAATATATCTATAGAAGGCTTTCTTTTTTTTTTTTTTTACTTTAAAATATTTATAAATCAATATTTTTTTAAAAAAGAAAGTCTATTCTAAAAACGTAGTAGGGAGGACACCCCAGCGAAGTGTATCACTACATGTTACAGTTAACCTTGTATCTATTAGAATGAAGCAAGGAAGGAAGAAAGCTTTCTCACGCTGCTTTAGCCATTCCATATGCAATGCCACTGATAGTGGTCTCAGTCCTGTTTTTAATATGGTAGGAGGTGAATTGTACTGAGGGTTTAGTTTGGCCATTTGCTGAAATGTGAGAAGGAAACCAGAATCAGCAGAAGGAATGAGAATTGTTTTAGCACCTGTGTGGGCTTTACAGAAGGAAAAGGGAGAAGACTTGCAGTATGAACATTTGACATGCAAATCTGTGAGAGCTGTCTACAACTTTATTTACTAAATCTTTTTAAGGCTGTTGACACACACGTAGAAAATAATACTTCTCCTTGCTTCATAATATAGGGTATCTAGTTATATATATATATATATATATATGGAGATTTAGTTTAATCTTATCATGGCAGAATGATACAACTGGGATTTTGCAAGAATACTTCATTAGAAAACTTCTTGTATACCGAGAAGATATTTTAATGAGATAAAGCAGGTAATATGAGTTTGTGATGTTTCTGCCTAGCACTGTAATTGCTCTATATTTAATTTTCCTACCATAAAAATCAACACTGAAAATAGCTGTTAGAGGTAACTTGGATCTAGGAAGTAGTTGAGCAGCTGTAGAGACTGAGATTTCAGGATGTTTTTAATGTAATCTAAAGCAGAAGATAAAAGAAAACTTATGAGGCACTTATCAATTTTTTAAAGATATGAGAAAGAAGCATTAAATTAATTCATATTAGGACCAGTAAATTATACCTTCTTTATGACCAAGAACTCTGAAAATACCACAAACAACTAATTGTTGCTGAAAATCAGTTTTGCTGGAAAAGCAAATTGCACCAGGAAATTGGATTCTTAATAACAAATAAATAACTGCATCAAAATATCTCTTTAAGGAGTTTCTGTTTACTCTTAAATAGGTAAGTCTAATTTATACAGACAAGCAAAATAACCTGGATGCTTCAAGCAGAGAGTAGATGCAGACATAGTCACTAGACTTCCCAGGGGTAATGAAGTGGAGAACAACCACAAAGGTCAGGTTAAAAGCGTTCCTCAGATGGTTTGTAACGTAAGTTGTGGAGGATCGCTGATAAAAATGTCATTGGTGCCACAACTAGCTTTCAGTAACATTCCACTAAGATCATATTAGAAGGCACTACTAGCTATTGTGAAGTACTTAGGTGGAGCTATGCAATTACCAGACACTGCTTTTGACAGCTGTTATTATTCAGGACGTTGATGGATAGTTCGTGTTAGGAAGAAAATCCAGGTGCTTCTTGGAAAGAGTCGTCATTGCTTCCAGAGAATGTGCCTGAAGCCCTGTTTCTCTGAGCAGAGCAGAAACAGCAGTAGGCAGCATTGTCATCAGGCTGCCCACAAAGCTTTCCTCTCAGCTCCCACTGAGACCATACAGCTCTCTGCTCTCCTCTGGGATCATACAGATCATGGGTGCTCTGATTTTCTGCCTCTGACATTGACAGGTACCACTCGTCCATGTGGTCCCAGTTTTCCCCTCTTACTCTTCTTGGATAGTTCTTGCTGTGTTCTGACACTGTGAGTACTAGTACTACTAAGGTTCATATGTCTCCATAGAAGAGGTTAATTCTCTCTTGCATTATTTTTAGCATGATCTGTCCATTCTTACATCAGAGACATGGTTGCAGGACAGACATTGACTATATTGCAGTATAACACTGTATTAAAATCAAGCTGATGCCGATTTGTAAGCAGATGCAGTTGTATTTCCTGTTTGAGTATTCCCAGTACACACTGGCAGAGGTGACAAGGCTGTGACTTTCTGATTTGGCCAGTGCTGGAGGGGAAAATACAGAGTGCGGAGACAGTGCTGTGGGCACAGAGGTGAACCCCAGAGATGGCTTTAGGGATACAGCTACAGCTTTAGTCGAACAAAGCCAGTCGGTCTGGGGCTGTAAGAGATAGACGAGGAGATACGTTCTCTAGATCATGTTATACCTGATACACAGGCAAATAACAAAAGCAGGGAGACACATAGAAACTGTGCCTGCCCCTTTGCATAGCAATTACTTGCTGTGGGTCCTAAAAGGGAGTTGAATTTCAACCTGAAGCATGTGTGCCTGTATTGCTCTGTTTCTTGACTTCTCTTTTCAAGGACAGGCTTCTGTGTAGCAGATTTACAAAGAAACCAGACAAATGTAAATCCTTCGATACCTAAACTGAGGCCAGTTTGTCTTACCAGTGGAAGTCATCAAAAGCACCGTCCTGTCTCCGTTGGCTGTATAGGGAACTTAGGTATTTCTTTTAGGTGAACTGTCTCACTAAGAATTTAAAATTTGGATGCTAAGTGCCTACATTAGGCATGCTGGAGCACATCTCATAAAACAAAACCAAGAATTTTTTGCTTGTTGTTTTTACAGAACAGTATATATTTGGGCTCACATACATGCTCACTGGAAGAAGAAAAATCTTATTACAGCGTGAAAAAGTCTTTTTTCATAACCAGTGAACTGTGCTGTTTGATAGTGACTTCCCAGTGAACTGGGAAGCTAGAAATACCATAATTCCGTTTCCTATTGTGCAGACTATTGTGGGCTGAAACTAGCAGACTAGCAGTTTGATGTGATTTTAGTGGGGAAAAAAATCAAGTGAAATCAAAGTGAGGATCATCTTGAAGTACAGGTTAAATATAGCTTTGTCCTTGTGGACAATTTCCCCTGCTCTTGGATTCCAAAAAGTGCACTAAAACATTTTGCATCTACACATAGCAATTTTAACCTTCAATCCTATTTCTGAAACCTGTTTTTCCAGGAATGTTAGGCCAGTCTTGCCACTCCACGGAGTGCTGTGTTAATGTAAAATACAGCAAAGATTCAAGGCCCAAGGTGAGTTGTCCCCAGTCAGGGTTTGTTCTGCTGCAAGTCAGGTAAACAAATAACCGCTGTCACTGAATATCTTGGAGGCAGTGTGTTAGCTGTTTGGAAGACACTTCCCAGAAATAAAGAGGCTTACAAACAGCACATTTTCCTGCCAATTAAACTAGGTACTGCAGCAAGCAGACTTTCTTTAATCGCTTGTTGTTTCAAAGTATTTTCTAGATAGGTGTATGCACATTTGATTCTTCCAGGACTATAATGAGCATTATTAACTATTAACAATTTACTGTGAAGAAAGAAGGACTACTGAAAGTGGGCTGTCTCAGAGTAGAACGTTATCTGTCTTTTAGATGGACTTTGATCATGGCAATATGTAAGGCTTGGACACAAATTTGGAATTCTTGGGCACAAAGCTTCACTTTAGTGTTTTTAAAAGTGACATGGTCACATAGATAAAGCCTGTGTTTTCTGCAAGTATTGGGTAACACACAGAGAGGAAATAGATAAAAACAAGATATTACCTAAATTACTTAAATTAAATCAAACAATCTCTGGAGGTACTTAGGAAAAAAAAATAATTGTGTAATCAAGTTATTCCAGAATTTTCCAAGGCTTTCTAAAAAACTGCTGAAATATATCAACTGTTTTCAAAGGAGATGCCGAACTAGACTGTACTGTGCTCTGACCCAATCTGATCTGACAGTGATTTTCTTATTCCATTGAAAGGGTAAAGGAACCTGAAGAACAAAAAAATAAATTTCTGCAATTGGTTTTGCAAGATAGTATGTTACAAAATAGGAATATTATGTAAATTAATACAGAATATGTTTTAGAAATCACCTTAAAGAAAGAAAAATCCTATAAACACTCTCAAAAAACAATGTAAAGATTTTATGTCAAATTTCTTGAAGCATGTTCTATTCCACATCCTAATTAGATCATCCATAAGGTATGGCTGGAAAAAATCTCATATGGGAATCTTCAGGTTTCTTTGAGATGAAGGGAGCAGGTGATTATATCATTTGACAGAAAACAGAGCAAAATGTTGTTTACTCTTTTTCCAGATTTCTCATTTTGACTACAGTACGTATCTGAGGCTTGCCCTGTAAAATTAGATAGTTACTTCACATTTTCATATGAAAAGGCTGAAAAAAACCCATTTAAAGTATACTTGTAATGTAATAAACAAAGATATTGAATTGCAAATTATCTATATTATTAGTGACTAAAGCTTGAAATCATTTCATCAAGCAAAAACTGAGTATCAAATCTTATTTTTGTTCGACACAACAAAACAAAAAACTTTTGAAAAAAACTATTAAAAAAGAATCAAAATGGATCTCTGGATTTCATTTAAACCTTGGTGCAAGTAAATGATAACAGACCTTTTCCAAATTTGAACTGTTTGTAATTTAAAAATATTTATTACCTGAAATATTGCCTGAAAAATAGGAAGATATGCTATAGTTTTTTCCTATACAGATCCTAAAATATTTGAGCCAGAACTTGTTGAAATTTGTATTATTTTTCATTGTTTGCAATGGGAATGCCTTAGATCCAAAATTAATGCAAAACTGTTTGATATCTCTCTAAATACAGCAGCACGCAGAATTCTATTAAGTACTTGGAGTTTTATGGTCCATTGGAAAACTTCTGAAATTACCTTATAGGTACATTAATATATTTTAGATAACTTTTCAAACTGTTTTTGTGAGGTACTTATATCTTATCGTTTCTGGAAAAATGGAATTAGTCTCGATTTGGTTGGTTGTGAGGGTAGAGTACTAACCGATTACAAAGTACAAGGCTTTTCAGGCAATTACATTCAAGTCAGTAAGACAGTAATAATCTTATAGTAATAGCTGTTTCCTTTGGATATTGGACATCAGATTTCACAAACGATACGTGCTAGAATGAGAATTTTTAGGTCAACTTGTACTGACATTTCCTCTTCTTGGGTGTAACAGCAGAAGCAAACTAGGATATAAATGTAAAAATCCAGAAGGCAAAGAGATTCAGACTGCTGATCTTGGTGTCTGGCAGACGTGGGCAGATAGCAACTAAGTGCTCCAGGGTCTGAGCTCTGCTTAAGTCTCCAAAAGGACACAGCGGATGTGTAGTAGTTCACACTGCATTTGAAACGTGTAGATTTAAAGAATTTAAGTCATCTCATGTATGGTGTAGCTGATGCTGGCTCTTTTCTGTGAAAATGTAGTGGTTTGGTACCTGCCAAGGGAATAGGAAACCTCAGTTCTGGGCCTTTCCCAACACAGTTGATGTTCAGTTGCTCCGATACTTCTGCTTCTAAGAAGAGCTGTGTTTGAAATAGAGATGCTTACTATTAAATTCCATTAAAAATGGGCAGTTGGGAGCATTTTATTTTGAATTGGATCTTGCTTTCTGTTTTGCAACTGGTCTGTCTTCCAAATGATAAACCCTAAGCTATTATTTAGTGTGATAGTTCAGGCACTTTCTAGGAAATTTCTACTTTTTTGTCTTGGTTTTTAATGCATTGAAAAGTCTTTGTAAAACAACAGTTTTCAATTATAATTAGTCCTACCTTTGTTTATGCGTAATTTTGCAACTACCGTTGTGAGCCCAGATCCCCACTGGCATATACTGGTCAATTCAACCTGAGACATAAAATTACAACATCGAGACCCTCAGTTGTACATTTTCCAGTAAAGGAGCACCCTATTTAAATTCAGTGTGGTAATGTGTGCATATGATCAGTTAAATGCCTCAGTAGCAGGGAGTGGGAAAGAAAGAAAGATAAAATCTGGATCGTTACATTATACTAGTGGGTTCTATGAACACTTCAGAAATAATGCAATATGTAGAATTACATTCCAGTCAATAAAATACATACATAATAAATAAACAAAACAAATAATAAAAATAAAGTAGTTGAATGTTGAATTGTTCTTCACTGACTGTCAGCTTGCCTTTAACCAGTATGTCGCACTCCTGTGAGAAGGGTTCCTCTTGTACTCAGTGTTTAATGTGAGGATACAGAAGAAAATTTGGCAGCCAGGTCCTGGGCAAATACCATAAAAGTCTTTGGGTCCTTATTTAAAAACCTTAGTGCAGAATTTAGTATCCACCATTGATTATTCATGACACAGTATTAATTTCAACACTGTCTAGCCACTTTTTAATATTTTTCTCCATAGTACTTGGAGAAAAGCATGAAAGGATAGCTTGTGTATTTTGAAAGTCTGAAAGCTAGCATAGTCTTCATTAAAAGTATGATCATACCAACAGATTCAAAAGCATTCAAATAATGTTGTTAAGGCCCAAATTCTTGCATATTTCTGAGTATATCTGTGTTAAATTTCCTGCAAGTTATTCCATTGCTTTCAGTTATCATGACAGATAGTACAGGTACAGTAAATTCCATGTTGGGTAAAAACATGAACAAGTTACATGCCTCCTATTCTTTCCAAGGGATGCCATAAGATCCTTACCTTCTCTAAATATGCATCTTGCATGAAAAACAAACAAAACATTGTCAATTGACATGTCTTAGCTGAATTATAGTTGATCTGAACTATATTTCCATTTGTACTGAACTGCACAGTTGTAGGCTAAGATTAATAATTCACCTGAAACAGAATGCCATATAATGTAGCAAACGCTTAAGACTGAACAAGGGAACAAATACATTAAAATGTTCACTGGAAGAATAACCTAGATAAAACAGTGAGTGGTTATTTTCCATGCTGATTGTGGCTGTGGCTTTCTCAGAGTCACAACACTCCTTCATGATTTACAGCTATAAAGGATGTTATAATGTCATTCCCAGTAAGGAGCAGGTAGTCCCCTGAATCTGATAGTGGCAAAAATTTACACTGTGAAGTCTGGTTTTATGTTGTTCAATAGTAAAATTTCCTGTCTTTTTGTTCTGTGGGTACTGGTGAGTTTTTTTCATAACATCATATACTTTTATTTTGGCTGCCATCTTTCACAACACCAATTACATGAATATTAATTGCTCGCTATTCTCTTCTTTGTGCCTTATTAGCATAAGAAACGGCAACATGGGAGACATACCACACATAGGAAGTGCACTAAGTGTTCACAGTAATAAGGTTTGTGTGTCAGTTATATTAAAGTAAATCAAAAGAAATGGTTTGAAAACAACTCTGTGTATGCTAGTGCATACACAGGACTAATTCTGAGAACTCTATACAGGCTAACTATGTGGAAGTGTATTATCTATAATTTAAATTTGATATTGGGCAAATATTGAAAATATATTACACTTTAATCTATATTTACATTTTATAAAAATGAGGGAATTTCCATTAAGACTTTAAGAACCTTAACACTTTAATAAGACTTCATTAAAACTTCATTGTAAAGCAAAAATTCATAAATTTTGAGAAAGTCCAGAAGTGACTACTGTGACGGTGGCATCTCTCATTAAATATTGCCATGTGACGTACATTTAAAGCAAGAGTTGTGATTTTGCAGCCTTTGCTCTTGGACATACACTTCTATTTAGCTATTTTCCTCTTTAACAGCTCAAGTCAATCCTCTTCATAAGTTCTTATCTGCTGTTTCCCTAGGAATGCGTGTTGCAAAATGCCAAGGAAAAGTCAGAGGTGCTGAGCAGTTTCTCCCCCAGCTGACAGGAACAGGAGTTGCAGAAGTTCAGCACAATTACATTTTTCTTGCTTGATGATCTCGTTGTACATTTTTTTCCTGGCATTATTGCACATGTCCCTGGTATCCCCCAAACTACCTAGTTATGAAACAGTAGCTTTCCTAAAAATTATTTCCAACGGAACTGTAAAACACTGCAGCCATTATAGGACTGTGATGCTCATTCCAGCTGAATTTTCTTTACATTTTGGCTCTTACATTGACTTTCACTAAAGGGATTGTCCGTTGTGTATTGTTATGTGACAGACATTTGCAAATTAAGAAGTAGCTTATTCATATGTCTACAACATGTTAATCCTTATTCTCTTTGGATATGGGCACTTAGTCCAAAATAAAACATGCAGAATGACTCTACACTTTCATTTGGGTCTTGAATTGGATTTGAACATGAAAAAGGTGTGAAAAAAAAGTGTCAGCCTTCTGATACTACGGAAATACAGAGAAAATACTTTGCATTTTTAGTGATGAAGTTTGCTAATAATGTACAAAGACACAGAGGAACGAGTCTGCAGCTCTATGTCAACTTCTGAATGCCAAGGAGAATCCCACTGAAATATAATAATAATTTGATTTGAATAATAATGTTCTTTGATCTAAAATGCGCTTTATCCACCTACCTATGTAATGTTATGCATATACCTATAAGTTGTGACTGTAAGGGACGTTTCCCTGGGGACTCATTGCTGCCAAACCAAAAGGACATGCTAATAACTGGGAAGTATTAAGTCTTAAGAAGTCCATAAGGCCTTAAAGATTACAGGTAATTTGTCTGATGAGAAAGAACCATACGATCATCCAGCAGTAACGCTTGTACTATAGTTGTTCCTTAGTCTGTGGAAGCGTAAAGGATTTTCTGTTGTGGGTTTTTTTTTTTCTTTTCATAGATTTATTCCTAAAAGGCCAGCAGGGATAGAGTAGAGAGCCAGCAATGTACACCTCCAAAAAGAAACGGCCAGTTAAAGACACAATGAGGAGGTTTGGATTCTTCTTACTTGTTCATGTGCTACTTTTCTGCTCCCTTCCCATCCCAAACCAGCTCAGGTCAGGAGGAAGCATGTCTGGAATATCTTTCAAAGATGCATACCCAGCCAAGCAGGGTTGGGTTTGGTACTGCAGACAGGCCCTGTTGTTCTATGAGGGTTCAGTTTTCAGAAGCAATGTGGGGTCTCAGGCAATCCCTTGTTCTGAGCACTTCTCATCAGAGCCAGAAGACTCCTAAAAACTGCTGTTTTGTCCAACAGCACCAGGGCTGCCTGTGTCCAGGCCTATGAGCTTATACACTGCTCATGTGCAGACAGACCAGATTACAAACACAGAGTAAATTGGGACAGTCCTGTGTTGGAGGGTTAGGCTGCACATTAGCTACATTATGGCAGGCAGGAAGTAACGAAGACATAAGGATGACCTGGTTAGCGCTAGAGCAAAGGATTTCTAGAACTGTATGGAAAGCAGTGTGGTGAAAAGCAAACTCCCATGTACATCGTTCATGTTCATCATACACGTTCATCTTTAGAATCTATTTGCATGGGAAAGATGAGTACCATTTACCTGCCCAAGTGCAATGACAGTGCCGTTTAGCGGTGCAGACCAGTCACCTCAGTGAATAGAAGGTTTGATTATTTCTTAGTTACGAGAAAATGTGCTGAACAGAACCCCATGAAATTAACCTTTAAGATGACACAGTAAAAGGAAATGAGTCATTCCAGGCGATGTTCATCACTGTGTGAGCACCGAGATTGCTAAATTAGTTCTGTCATAGTGTGGGTGAAGTGGAATCAATCCATATCATTCATACATTTGCTGCTCATACAGACAGTTTTGGGACTGCTAAATAGAAATAAGTATTGATTTATGTCTAAATAAAGCAAAGTTTTGTATTACGTGTACTGATTATACTTTCCAAATGGGCCTGAAGTGACTGATCAGGGAGAACTGAGAGTTCCTGAGATGTGTGTGAAAGAAAGGATAAAAAGGAAGCAAAATTCTAGGCAAGGACTTTCATGACTGGTGTTAATGGGGACATAGAAACAGTTTTAGTCTTAGACAATAGTAAAGAAAGAAAAGACAATCTTTCATCTTCTTATTCACAGACCACTGTACTATTCTTAGAAGTATCGGCCTATCTCAGTGATAGTAATAGCTCTGCAATTCGCACAGTGGAAGCTGACTGATTAGTTGAAAAGTAGGGGCTCTCTTCTGACTGAGTAGCTGTAGAGAACATGAGACAAGAAAAACAACTCCCACTGTTTAGGAAAGAGTGAAGATCTAAAGAAGGAACTGAAAATATCTTCAGGTGCCACAGTGACCCTTGTTGAGTATGATGCAGACAGACTGGTAGATATGATAAAAACAGCTTTACACCAGACGAGCGGTTAGTTAAACACAGGCTGAAGCACATACTCCCCTATCTGGATGAATACCCATCGGTGATGCACGCTGACAGGCTGCAATGCCATGTCGGAGGTTCTGTCTCTGAATGGAGACTAGCTGGGAGAGCACCTGACAGCTACCAGCAGATAAATGCTTCTCTGATGCCTACAGTTTCCATACATATGGAAAAATTTGGTGCCACCTAATGGACAACCCTCCACATCCCGAAATTTGAATGTGTTGAACTCTGTACGGGAATGCTTTTGCAAGGGATCTATAAAGGCCTGTTACCTATATTTGTTAATGCTTCATACTAACAATTTCTAATTCAGTATGCTTAATCATGTATCTTGGGATGTAATATGCATTGTTTAAACGTGAAAATTACTAAGTCCCACAGGTAATACAAGGATTTCTGTGTTCGCTGGCTTTAAATTTATGAACTGGGGTCACACAACTTCCTTGATTTCAGCAACATAACACGTGAAACTAAATTATTGCACCTAAGTGCTCTGGTGTGTTTACAGATGAAATTTAACTAGCTATTTTGTCAAAGTGAGATAGATGATTCTAGACCATCCTTAAACAAGTTTACTGCTATAGTTTCACGGACATAGCTATCTCTCTTAGTAGAAATCATGACTATGTCAACAAAGTATTGCTTTAGCCCATAGGGTTTATATCAGCATTTGTACACTTACAAAGTGTATTAGCAAAAAGGAGTTGGACTACACCACCACCAACACAATGACTGTTGTAATCAACAATACTGCAAACAATTGTTATTCCTGCAAAAGCTGTTAGTGATGACCTGATTATATGTCATGTTTTCAGAAGGCAAAACAGGTAAAAAAACATAAGAGTATCTCTATTTGCTCAAATGAACCATCTAGCATGTCCCAGAAAGAGTAAATTAAACATACATATCCGTAATATAAATATCATTTTGGTTGGAAGAGACCTTTAAGATCATCAAGTCCAACCGTTAACCTAGCACTGCCAAGTTACCACTAAACCATGTCCCTCAGCACCACATCTACACGTCTTTTAAATACCTCCAGGGATGGTGACTCAACCACTTTCCTGGGCAGCCTGTTCAAGTGTTTGATAACCCTTTCAGTGAAGAAATTTTTCCTAATATCCAATCTAAACCTCCCCCGGCGCAACTTGAGACTGTTTCTTCTTGTCCTATTGTCTGTTACTTGGGAGAAGAGATCGACCCCTACCTCTCTACAACCTCCTTTCAGGTAGTTGTAGAGAGCGATAAGGTCTCCCCTCAGCCTCCTTTTCTCCAGGCTAAACAACCCCAGTTCCCTCAGCCATTCCTCAGAAGACTTGTGCTCTAGACCCCTCACCAGCTTTGTTGCCCTTCTCTGGACTCACTCCAGAACCTCAGTGTCTTCTTGTAGTGAGTGGCCCAAAACTGAACACAGTATTTGGAGATGGGGCCTCACCAATGCAGAGTACAGAGGGAGAATCACTTCCCTAGCCCTGCTGGCCACACTATTCCTGATACGGGCCAGGATGCTGTTGGCCTTCTTGGCCACCTGGGCACACTGCTGGCTCATATTCAGCCAGCTGTTGACCACCACCCCCAGGTCCTTTTCTGCTGGGCAGCTTTCCAGCCATTCTTCCCCAAGCCTGTAGCGCTGCATGGGGTTGTTGTGACCCAAGTGCAGGACCTGGCACTTGGCCTTGTTGAATTTCATACCATTGGCCTCAGCCCATCAATCCACCCTTTCCAGATCCCTCTGTAGAGCCTTCCTACCCTCACGCAGGTCAACACTCCCACCCAACTTGGTGTCATCTGCATGCATAATGGCCTTCCACAGAGTAACTATATGTTGTACGATGCAATATCGCCTTTTGTTTGTTTGAGCCTGTCCTTTGGGTAGCATCATCCATTGCTGTACTTTGAGCATTAGTATTAGAACTGCAATTTGGACATCATGCCCAGTTCTCAATTGTCACTGAATTCAGTGGAAGAACAAGTAAAATCATGCTCAGTCTGATGAATTTCAATTTGTAAAAGCACATGCTTTGAAGAGGTACATATGTGAATGAAACCAAGTTTCCATCTGCACTTTGTATTTATAGGTCTTCAGGATGCATTATGGGTTTAGCTCTTTTCATTTGCCTGTGAAGAAAAAAGTATACGGTATGATTAGGAGTGGTCCTGCAGACCTCCAGGCAGTTGGCAAAGAAGGAATATGATTGGCAATTATATTTCTATTGCCTCAGAGCCTTTGGAATGAACTGGGAAAAGTGACTGGGCTTCTCATTATTTTCTTTAAAATTTGTTGTACACATTCAAGACAATATTTATTATAATCTGTAAAAAATAATCAAATTAGATGAATCTGGTTCATTACTTTTAGAGAAAATAATTTTTAGTTTTGGTGAAGATAAAGAAATGCCTTTGAAATGGTGATGAGTTGATAGGCAATTTACCAATTCCTTGGATACTTTTTACCCGAGGAGAATTGCTTGAACTCTTTCATCTCTAAAGCACAGAATATCATTTGTGCTTTACTCTTTTATTGTATTCAGTATGTTTGTGGGATTTATAGTTTCAGCTGGCATTTTTTACTGCTTGCATATATTTTTACCTTATTTACACCTATTATTACATAACTGATTCACAGTTTTTCACAGATGTAATTTCTCAGTTTTGAGCTTTTGCTTAAATTTTCTCTGGAAGAAAGCAAGCGTGTAATTTTTATTGAGTTAAATACAACACCTATTTTTCCTCCTTTTGCCTGGGAAAGACTATTTAGTGCTTTGATGTAAAGAAGCAGAGGTGATTGTTTTAGTTTCTTACATTGTTTGACACCAATAATTTTAATATATCAGTCCTGGGAAAAAGAATTTGACCTGTACAATAGCTTTGGTGAAATGAAAGCAGCCTTAAAAGATTAAATAGTGAAATGATCAAGTTCCTTTGTGCTTGTTGACCCATAATACACATTTGAGCTTGAGTCTACAGAGTTGAAATGTCAGTTTAACACTTGTATTTGGCAGTTTAAAAATAATGCTTGATATCTCACTTGGGGCATGTTTTTGAAAGAGAATAGGCCATTGCAATACCCAGTGAAGCTAAAGTGAGGATGCAGTGCTGAGAATTCAGTAACAGTTCAGTGTTTAAATTTGGTTTTGATGTGTAATTAAGACACACGAGTTTTAAGAAATAAGGGCAGAGGTTGTTGTAAGGCTAGCATGTAGTTGATAAGCTGAAACTATGAGAGCATCAAAACAGACAGGCTTATTACTGTTGTTGCTATAGGGCAAGAGGTTGCCTGTATAGGCAGCAATTATTGCTGCACAGCAGCAGCAGAAACAGCAGGATGGGTGCTTGCACGGCACACCAGCATGCAGACTCAGGTGGGGGACACAGCACCTTCCCTGCCCCTACCTAGCCACAGTTCCATCAAGCCCAATGTCTCATTCTTTGACCCAAGAAGTCTTAAAACAGACCTCGTAGGCTGTATTGTTCCCTATGACTTTTGAGGCACTCTATTACTTCAGCAGAAAAGCTCTAAAGTGCCTTCAGGAGACTTGAAAATGAGCCCTGAAACTGCTAGCCTTGTCCTCCTTTTGCTTGTCATCAGCTGCAAGCAGGGTCTTCTTGTGGCTGTTGTCATCCTTAGGGTAACAGCAGCTTCTCCCTTGGGGAAACTGCTTTCCCTAGAGGGGCATGGATAATATTTCTAGAGCTATAGTTATCAGTAAAGGAATGTGGTATCATACGCTTACTTTGTTTGTCTTTCTGATGCTTACATGCTGAATTCTGTATGTTAGTGGTGGTCATAAGAAACACACAAGTATACAGGGACTGGCTGGTAAGAAATCATTTGTTTTAGTGTAGATAATGAGAAGAAATAGAAACTGTTGCTAATCAGTATACACGCCAAAGCGAGCTTGAATTTGCCCTTATCTTCAAGTATTTAAAATAAATAAATACATACATTGGATTACTAAAGCCAGCAGGCAATGAATGTAATGTGATCTGTTGTTCCAACTGGTTTATCCTTAGTTTCCCTCTACTTGTCAGATGTGAGACCATGAACACCTGCCTGCAGGGCACCTGGTTACAGAGTTTTGTTTGATACCAAAGGAGAGCAGAGTTCTTCCCTGACGTGTTCTCATGCTTGCTTGCTCCCAGCCCAGTGCCATGTTCAGGAGGTCCCACCTTCCCTTCTAGTACCTACTGCCTGGGATGGTCAGGTGGGACATCATGTTGGCTCCTGCTGTGCCACTGCTTACACGTGCCCATCTCAGGCATCCTCTGCCATGGTCCCTGGGTGGCCCCTGGCACTCATCTCCATCCATCTCCTGGATCTCCAGGGCCTTCCCCACTTCCCACACCTCTCCTCCAGCCAGGATCTTCACCTTCTTCTTTCCAGACCCCCTTTCCTTTCTAAGGGCACTTCTTTTTGGGAGCCCTCCTTTTAAGCACCTCCTCTTCCTTCTGGACCCACTAGCCCCCCGATTTCCTCAGTTAAAACTAAGTCTGCTCACTGGCAGTTCTGTCTCATTTCTTGTTATTAACTGGAGGACTATTATCAGTATTTCAAACCAGATCATACTGGTTGCAGTTAGCAAGTAGCAATTCTGCCTGAGAGTTCAAAAGTTCAATTTCAAACATTCATACACACACACATGAACCCAATTATCTGCCTCCTGCTAGCATTCACAATTTAAGCTATTTTTGCCTATGATAATACTAAGTAGTTTTTCTAGTTCTATTAAAACCAATAAAAAAGAGCCACACATTTATCATGTAAGTTCCCTCCAAGAACTTGCAGCTGTAAGGGATTTGCTATTGAAATTATTATTGCAACTCTGCTGTGCAGAAGGAACTCATGCACATGTCAAAAATTGCTCCTTATGTCTCTTGGGGATAATGTAAATCCAACTTTGGAATCAGAATTTGACGTCAATAGAAAGTATGGAACAGTCAAACAGGAACATTGTTGTGTTATTATTTTATTACTTTGCTCCATTCCTGTAGCTTCTCTCCTACCCTATCTGGCAAAGAGTTGATTAGTTCTTGGTCTTCACATATTGGTTTCTCTGTTCTTGCCTGGATGCTTGTTTCTCATATTGAGTTCTTAAGCTATGACTAGAGTTCCAAAAGCTTATTATAATATAATAAACAAGGTTATTATAATATAAATAACAGTTACAGTAAATGCAAAAGGGCCTGTTTTTAACATGTGAGTATTAATGTAAGTTGATTAGGTATGTAGCTGCCAGATAATCACCGTCACATCCTGAATGTGCAGTATAGCTTCAGTAATTGAGCATTCAAATTTCTTTAGAGAACCCTACAGAGAATGACATAACCATGGGCCTAATCATGCATCATTTATTTACAAGGCTATTTCTTTCTTCATGCACAAATTCTACATTTATTACAATGGACTTATTTGTGCGAATACTGCTACTTCCTTGATCAAGTACTGCGGATCAAATTTGTATACAGAGATGTTAATAAAAGAACTTTGTGTGACAGTTACAAGTACACTGGAAATGTGTAAGCATCAGCAGAATTACATTCTAAGGTAGTGAGACAAGTATTAATTATTTAAAATTATTTAATTTTAAATGATTTAATTTTGTTTTTTAAAAGGCAATTTTAGTTGCATATCATGGACCATTCTCATTGAGATGTATGGCAGTTGTTACTGAGGCTCACTTCCCTTTCTCTGATTCATGTTGCAGATTTGCAAATGGGGTTTAACCCTTGTAAGCAGCTAAACCCCACGCAGCCACTCGCTCGCTCCCCTGCAGTGAGATGGGGGAGAGAAAGCTCTATCCCAGCCAAAACCAGTACAGCAAGTTGAACTGCGCTCTTAAATATGACCATGCACAAGTTTCCATCCCCATTTGATTAGATCTCTCTGCCTCTACTCATAAAGTCTACTCATAAATCACATTTAGACCTGCCAGATTTTCCTACCTCGGGTAGTGCCAAGACAGTGAGTAGTGCTTGAGCTCCCAGGAAAGGAAACTTTGGGAACTGGAAACACTGCTCCGTGCAGCCTTAGCAGCGTACAAGGGAGCCTAGTTGCTCAGTGAACCCAGCAGTGAAATTGGACTATCATTAGTGTCACTCAGCAGATGTTCCTAAAAATGGGGTTTGTGCCTAATTTTATCACCAACCTTGGAAGAACGAATATTTATTGAAAACAGAAATCCTGCAGTTTTTTGACTTTACTGTTAAAATGCCCGTCATTTCTAACCAGTAACTTTTAGTATCTCTCATTTGTCTGGCAGATATTTAACTAGTACTTCTTAAAGTTGAATAATCCTAACATTTTTCACTAAAATCCTTTATGAATGAGTTACAGGGATATGAAAGTTTAAGAATTAATACCCAGCCCTTGATACTTCACAAGTACTGTCTCCTACAACTCTGTTAATGTTAGCAAGATTTCTGATGCACAAACAGATTTAGCTTTACTAATAGCACTTGTCGCTTGCAAATCTCAGAGTTAATATACAATACCATTATCTTTCCACCATGCTTTTTTAACTCATAAACAAACTGAGGCATGAAGAGGATAACTGGCTGGTCACCTGGCTGGCTGTAGCAGAAGCACAAGCAGAACTACCACTCAGTCTCTGATGATGCCCTATTAATCCCTTTCACTTGAGTTACACGATCTTTCAGTTTGTTCTTCTCATTGTTGATAAGGTACAGCTGCCAGTTTGCTAAATCGAGAAAGAAAAAAAAAAAGTCTATATTTCTAGGATGGATTTATAATTTTAGATGGCAAATGAGGGAATCAATGCACATATTTGTAGGTGTCTGAAAAGGAAATATCTTACCTAAGCTTGTATTATGGGCTGCTTTTCTAACCACAAGTGAAAGAAGGGTACCCCAAGGGACGTGATTCATCTCATTCCAAATAGGTGTCTGTTGAGATGAACCATCCTAAGAGGAGCCTCCCCCTTTTCATTCGTTAACTACTCCAAATTCCTAGAGAGCTACGGAGGCAAGACGCTTACCTTTAAACAGCTAAAAATTGGCACATTGACTCTAAGCCCAAAACAAGGTAAAACTAAAAGATTTTGTCTGTGTGCATGACAGTTCTTCCCTGCAGACATGCATACTGATATCTATGCTCTTTTCTTTATTGCTCTAAATATGTTTAAAATTTGAGGGAAAAAAATTATGATTTTATGCATTTTCACCTGTGGTTCAGATTATTGATTGTTGAAACCAGGAATAATCAAACAAATCTGCTCCACGTACTTTCTACTGTGATCCTACAGCTGTGGACGTGCTTTATGTCAGGAATTTGTACAAACATCAAGTTAACCTCTACAAGAGAAACACAGCAAATGTTGGTTGATATAAAATCATTCCAGTAGTTACAATTCTATAGTTCTGACAGCTCTATGAAGGGAAAAGATTTCATGTCTCATAAGAAATCAAAGGTTTCTTAATCTCTGTGAACAGGTTACTGTTCCCTGTAGAAAAAACAATACATCTTGCTTAGAAACTGTTGCATAAAATATTTTTTCCTAAATTAGTTAACTGGCACATCTAGTGAAATTTATGTAGTGGTATTTATTTATTTGATTAAATATTAGAGCATCTATTTCCATCTCAGAAGATACCATTAAGAACTTGCAAACAGACCTATTTATACTGTAATTAAAAATCTTTACTCTGCCCTACTAATTCCTAGTAACAACAAATTGTTGGTGATAAAAAAGTCCATGAAATGATGGAAAATGTGAGGAACAGGCAAAAAAACAAAAACAAAACCAAAAAACCCAGCCTCGGGTTTTTTTGGAGAAAAAAAATTGTAGAAAACTTACATCACTACCATATTTCCATATTTTGGCATGGCTGTGCCCCTTCCCCTGTGCCTACATCTATGTTAGCATAAAAATAGAAGTTGGATTTCTTATGAAATAAACTTTTCTTCCTGAAAAAATGGGAGATAAAATTGCTTTAGTTTCAAATTAAGTATTACATCAAATTAAAAATTTAGGATTGAAAAATCCTTTTGAAATTGGAAAGCTATTTATTTTGAAAAAAAGATAAAGAATTACTTCATTTTTTCCAGCTAAAACAATGCCAAAAATTTTAAATTAGTTTTTAAATAACTTCAATGATAATGAATCTACCTATCTGAAAACTCAATGTGTGACTGAAAAAATTAGCTCAGCTTGAATTAGAACATAAACATGTTGGTTTCAAGATAATATAATGGATTTACCTTATCTACTTACATTATGAAGAGCATAATTTCCCAAACCTTTTCTTAAAAGGAGAATTATACATATACAGTTGAAAAATAGATACCTACAGGAGATGAGAACTGCATAGCACCAGCCAGCAGTTTGTATTCAGATTCCTTAGTTTTCAGGTTACCTGACTGTCACAAATGAGATAATAGCAAGTAAATTCTACTTTATATTTAAATAATCACATAGGGTCAAAACTGCAAAATTACCCTCAGGGTATAGAGGGGGATTATCTGACAGAGTGACTCCTATTACAACACATCAAGTAAGGACCTCACTCTATTCTATATGACAGAGTGGTATTTTAAAGTCTTCAGTTATTCTCATTAAGAAGGCTTCATTTTTTACTTAAACAGTGGTCTTTGCTTACTGTGAGTCGCAAAAGCTTTCTGTTCTTTTTTGTATATGACCTTAAATCGCGTTGCCATCCAATGCATAACCATGGCCTTTGCTCATTCCTAGCATACGTTCAGTATTTAAATTATCTGAATAATTCCATTATTTTCTGAACTGGACTCTAGTCCCTTAGTGGTAACATTGCTGGAGACCAGCCAGGGCTTCACCAAGCAAGGGTAGACCCCCAGGGGAGTGCAGAGCTGCATCAGAAGAGCCTCTTTAAGGAGTCCCAACATGGGCAGCAGGTTGGGGGTCCTCAGTTAAGAGTAACTTTTCTTTTGGATTAGTGTTCTTTCTCTGTTGAGTCTTCTTCTTATCCTCTGGGTTCTTAAGTTGGCAACCATGTGATCGTCTTGGAGGTGCCTTTTGCACATTTTTAGAAGCTGACAGTGATTGTGATCATTTGTTTCTCTACCCCATACCTGTGTGTCACTGGAAAATGTTGATGGATTACTCTGACCTTTTTTTCCTTGTCTCGGGGTCTTATGGCCTCAGTCCTGTTCTTTATCTTCCTGCCATTACCACTTTATGATTTCAGGCTGTGCTTTGTCATTTACTAAAGTGTGGCTCTGCCCTGTCTTTTTTAGGCTGCTTTCCTTTTCCTGAGCTAAGTGTCCTGAGAAGCCACATGTAAATATGTCTGGTTTTTGATGACCTGATAACCTATGTGCTATGAATCTCCTTTTTCTTTCTCCACCATTCCTTCTGGGAGTCCTACATACGTAAATTCCCACTCATGTTTCATTCATACTAGTCTTACAATTTCTATTATGTAGCTCCTTTTGACAGAGCTGAGACCCTAATCTAGATGAGTTTCTCTCACTTGACTCAGTTTTCCTTGCCACTTCAGTGGCAACTAGGATACTGCAGAATACTATGTATTTGCTGTTTCTTTGATGTAGCAATGATGACTGGTCTGAACCCAATCTATCTTGTGTTCTTTCATTAATGAGGGATATTTTGGTTGAGGAAAGAGAAGTGATGGAGAAGAGATCATAGAGTCATAGAAGAGCCGTTCCATCCCTCTGGGTTTTTTTGTGGCCGTCCTCTGGACCCGCTCCAAAAGGTCCATGCCTTTCCTGTGCTGAGAGCCCCAGAGCTGGACGCATTACTCCAGGTGGGGTCTCACCAGGGTGGAGTTGAGGGTCAGAATCACCTCCCTCAACCTGCTGGCCATGCTTCTTTTGATGCAGCTCAGGATATGGTTGGATTTCTGAGCTGCGAGTGCATATTGCCAGCTCATGTCCAGCTTTTCATCCATCAGGACCCCCAAGTCCTTCCTGGCAGGGCTGCTCTCAATCCCTTCATCCCACAGCCTGTATTGATACCGGCGTTGCCCCGACCCAGGTGCAGGACCTTGCACTTGGCCTTCTTGAACTTCATGAGGTTGGCACGGGCCCACCTCTCAAGCCTGTCCGCGTCCCTCTGGATGGCATCCCTTCCCTCCAGTGTGTCAAGCACACCACTCAGCTTGGTGTCATCTGCAAGCTTGCTGAGGGTACACTCCATCCCACTGTCTATATCACTGATGAAGATATTAAATGGTACTGGTCCCAGTACAGACCCCTGAGGGACACCACTTGTCACTGATCTCCCTCTGGACATTGAGCCACTGACCACTACTCTCTGGATGCGACCATCCAACGAATTCCTCATCTACCCAACAGTCCACCTATCAAATCCGTATGTCTCCAATTTAGAGGGAAGTATGTTCTGAGGAACCCTGTCAAAGGTCTTGCAGAAGTCCAGATAGACAACATCCATAGCTCTTCCCTTATCAACTGATGCAGTCACTCCATCATAGAAGGCCAGTAGGTTGGTCAGGCAGGACTTGCCCTTGGTGAAGCAATGCTGGCTGTCTTGAATCACCTCCCTGTCCTCCATGTGCCTTAGCATGTTCCATGATCTTCCCAGGCACAGATGTAAGGCTGACAGGTTGGTAGTTCCCAGAGTGCTCCTTTCTACCCTTATTAAAAATAGGTGCAATGTTTCCCTTTTACCAGTCACTGGGGACTCCACCTGACTGCCATGACTTTTCAAATGTCATGAAGAGTGGCTTGGCAACTACATCAGCCAATTCCCTCAGGACGCTGGGATGCATCTCATCCGGTCCCCTTCAGCCTGTCATCCCACAGCTTGTCACAGGCAAGCCTGATGTTGTCCCCCTCAAACCTAGAGAGAGGAGGCAGAACAGAATTTCATGTATAAGTCCTCCATTGACATATAGACACCAGCATTACTGGGGCTGGAGGGTCTGGTTCTGTCTTGGATCCACTCTGTTGAGCTTGGTCTTGGTGGAGATTTGCCTTGTTGAAGGGAAGATCAGACTATGGGTATCTCAGCAGCAGCCAATGGGCCTCCTCCTGCATGAGGTATGGGTAATTTCACTCCTCCTCTGTAGAAGACAGAGCATTAAAGCTTTTTTTTTATTTGAAAGTACAAAAGAAATTTTAACACTAATAAGTTATGCCAGTTTTCTTTTAATCTAAATTGAGTTGTGCTTAGAGTCTAATTGTTTTGACAATAGAACAGTGTTTTATATAGACTTTGACGTGTTTGCTGTAGTAATTTATAGTCTTAAGGAGACTAGAAACTAAGTAATTCAGAGTGAGTGATTCTTCAGACACACACTATAACTTCCTCAAGAACTGTATGTTTGCATCTCATGACATGTCCCTCTTGCCCCTCCAAAAGAAAATTTCAAAACCAAATACCACTCCATTCTCAGTTGTAACTGAGAGAAGCTGGACTAAGAGAACTGCATGTCTGTAAATGAGAATAATTTTTTCCTCAAAAATGGAAATTGAAAAAAAAACCCCACTGAATTCTGAATACACCAATATCGATAAATATAGAATGTAGACAGGGATACACTAGCCTGAATTCAGGCTGAATTAAACCTCCATGAAAATGGTTTTTATGCATTTACCACTCACAAAGGAGGCAGCAAAGAGAAGATCCTGCAGCCTCATTGTTTATTAATCTTTATGTGACTTCGAATTAAACAGACTTTTTCATTCTACTGCATATATATTTCAAGTTTTTGAAAAAAAACTGAAGTTGTAATAAACTGCTTTAAAAGTGGATTTTTTTGTGAACACAACCTGATAATGAAATGTTTAAGACTTTCAGTTAAATTAGAGCTCTCTACAGGAAGCTCATCTCTGGCAAAATCATTCTAATCTTTCATATGGCATTACTGAAAGTGAAGTAAATATGCTACGCTCTATAGCTTCTGTAAACAGTATGTTTTGAAAAAACATTTATTTTTCTGAAACACTGAATAATTACAATGCACCACAGCATTTTGTTCAGCATGGTATAACTGATCATCTGTCTGTAACTCTAGTGTAACATAATGTTTGAGGATAGAGTAGTGGTGAAAGCACTATAAATTTATCATTTATATCATAGTTATTTTCATAAACAGCAAATCTAATCTCCATTTTACTTGCTGAGAGCTTCAATTCAGGTCATACAAATACATCCAGATCATCACTTCTTGCCCTAGCATAGTTCAAATTGAAGGGTGATCTACAGAATCGTGTGCCAATATATATAGAAATCTGAAGGCAGACTAAATCAGAGAGGTGTTTAGTATTGGGTTGATAACCGCAGCTGTACCAGTCAGTGGTGTGGTGTATAGCTGCCTGTAAATGCCAAGCACGCCCCAAATACAAGGTTGATTTGCTCTGGCTGTACTTTTATCAATGCCTTTTCATAGTAGCAGCATAGCAGCCATGAGGCATAGGCAGGTCCATTATATTATTTCTATTTGATGAACAACGTATCAATTTTTAAGAATTGTGAGTGTTGTCTATATAATAATTATTGTAATAATGGAAAATATTCAGCCTGGGTGTGAATGATGAATGGGAGAGGAAGCTAAGGTGTCTACAAAAAAATAATGAGCCTGGGGGTGATTCATGCCCAGCAGTATAGGGAAATACATTAACACGTTGACTTTCATCAACCTATTTTTAACCATCAGAAACATTTAGAAATAAAAGAAAAATAACTGGAGAACACAGACCGTAATGTAATTTAGTGTTGAAAGCCAGACTGCAAGTTCATAGTTTCTCCTTGTTCTGAGTGCACATTTAACTTTTATAGCACTTTCTGGAACTTCAAAGTTATGTTTCTGAATTTTAAGTCTTCTATGAAATAGAAAGACACTAACATTCACATTCTACTGATTGAAGCTGCTGGCCTAGAGAGTCCAATTTTCTTTTCCTCTGTGAACATCGGACCAGTGAAAAAATGCAACTCAAACTGACATGTTTATTTTGCATAGGAATAAGTAATACAAACTATGAAGAATCAGAGAATAAACCTCAGCAATCTCTGTGTATAGTTATGGTGTAACCAAAACCAGAGGCTCTATTCTAATATTGTAGTGTCTAGATCTTTTTACATTCCAGTAGAAGAGCATCTCTGAGACTCTAAAAAATAGAAAAATAATAGTTTTTATACATGTGTAGTCTGATTTTTTGGAAGTAATTACAAACTCTTAGTGACACAGCAAACAACAGTTTTACCACTTCTCAGGTGCCTTGGGTATACTGAATAGGAGACTCTGCAGTATAACAGTGTATGCACAGTGTCTAAGATTAATTTTATAATAGTGTACATTGTGTTAAAGACGGGAATAAAATCCAAGAGAAGTTTAATGGCTCAGTTTAGTATTTCTGTATTTGAAGCAACTATGTTGAGAGTCATATTCAGAGAACTATAATCCTGTGATGATTTTCAGATTCCTTTCAATTTCAACTTTAATTATACAGCCAGCTCACGTCTCTAAAGATGAATCTAAAGAGGACAGAAAATGTGGAGAATAGTGGAAGACGGGTGGAAACTGAGATATATATTGTGTCTTCCAGGTGACAGTCAGAAACTAATACCAAGACCTATTCTGTCTGCATATTTTATGATTTGTTTTGTGATTTTTTATGAATAGGAGTGTTATACGTACAATCACATTCAGTTAAACTGTACAGCTTTATCACCCAGGTGGTGGACTGAAGGATGTATTTATTGAGAGCTGGCACACAAGCAGAGTAGGAGCTCTTCAAAAATATTTTATATATATATATATCTATATATATATATCTCCTTGCAACATCCTCATGAAGCAAAGAAGTATTTCTGCCCTTGATCACTATTAAGGAAGCAGACAAAAAAAAAAAAAAATTATACAAGAATGTATGGCATAGATGTGGGAACAGATGCTATAGCTTTTCCAAATCCAGGTCATGCCCAACCCCCAAAGACAGCATCAAAACTTTAGTTATTTTGCTCTGTTTCCCCTTCTTTCAGTTGCTTTTTCATACCATATAGCCAGCTTCTCTCTCAAGGATGCAGGATAAAGGAACCAACCCCTCGCCAACCAGCTCTATATGAAGTCATGGGATCTAAATAATTAATAAATGCATGGTTCCATGAGGTAAATGAAAATAACAATGTTCAAGATCTTAACGCACAGCCAAGGACTCACCAGTGACAGAGAAGGAAGCTAGAAGTATCTCTTCTGGGTCTAAGATGAGATAATCTGAAACACAGCATAGGGTATTTGCAACTTTGCTATATTGTTTCTGTGGATAAATAAATCATTTAAGTTTTCAAGTCTAACAGCTCTCCTGGTATGACATTCGCTTCAGAGAAAAAGTGGTGTTCTCCTGCAGCATGCTTTTCTCCTGAAAACTATTCTGAATATGAAAACACAATTTTATAAATAGTCCAAGGTTGTGGCTCTGACTCACTCCTAACACTGGCATTTGAGGGAAGCTGTCATTTCCATAAAATTTCTAAACTCTGTGTTGCTCCTGGTGTACGCAAATACAGAGCAAAGTTTGGTCTGAAGGTATTGTACAGCCAATATCTTATAATTTGATTTTTTAAAAGAGCATTTGCATCAGTGTTTTGCATTAGTGTAAGTCAGGAGTAAAGCTAATGGAATTCCTCAAACTAGTCTAAGTAGAAAAAGAACCAGTGTCTGGGTCCATGGCAGGGAGCATTCACAGCCACTGTCCGTGAATAACGTCTCTGAAGAAACAGTCCTGAAAGCATTGGCCATAAACATGGATTGTATACGCACTAAAGAGATCTACTCCCAAAATGCTTGTAGGTTAATATATTTGACATAACCATGATATCATCTAATCTTCACAGTTAACCATTAAAAGCAACAATGTCACTGTTAAGGATTCTATATTACCATTACCAGCAAATTCAGTCATAAGAAATACTTTGAAAATTAAGGGTATTTAATTATTTGTTGGATCAAGACCATAGTTGGTAGTATTTTTTGATCACTCTAAGTCTTTCCTAGATATCTTTTCTTTATCATAACTCCTAAAAGAGGCAATAATACAATGATTCACTTGATCAGCTCTCAGATCTTTCTTGCAGTTTAGTTTTAAATAGGATGACAGCTGATTAGTTTAATTAATCATTACTTAATGAGGGCAGAGTCTACCCAAAGGAACTACATCAAAGCACCTGTGCCAAAAAGTAGGAGAACAAAGAACAATTGTTTTTGTTTAAGTTTCTCCTAAATACTCCTAAAAATCTAATTTTTAATATTGAATGTAAACCAAGATTTTAAAAGAAGCTATAAGATGTAGACACACAGAGATTTCAACAATATCCATGGAAATAATTTCAGGTCATTTGATATTGCAGATTTTTTCATTGTTGCTAAATATTTCTCCTCTTTATGAAAAAAACAGATAAATGGCTTGAGTATGTACAGGAGTTCGAAGAGATAAGAACAATTATTCATTATTCATCAGTTAGACCAAATCAGTTAATTGATTGAACTGCACTATGAACAATTTATGGATATCACAATGCAGATCTAGTACCCCTAAAATTGGCTATTTCTGCTTTCTTTGATACATGGATCTACAGCATATATGAATAAAACATTAGCATAGACTATAAAGCAAAATTTAACTATTTCACACAGAATCACAAAATGGTTGAGGCTGGAAAGCACCTCTGGAGACCACCTAGTTCAAGCTCCCTGTTCAAAGCAGGGTCAGTGAGAGCAGGTTGCCCAGGGCTGTGTCCTGTTGGGTTTTGAACATCTCCAAGGACAGAGGCTTCACAACCTCTCTGGACAATCGGCAATTTTGCAATACGTGTAAACATATGGAAACATTTAAGATTTAAAAGTGCCTTATTTTATACAGGGAGTTGAACATTAATAGTGAGCTGCATTTTGCACTTCTTGATTGAGCAACTATAAAACATTTCACAAGACTGAACAGGGAGCAATACCCACATAGTCCTTGCTGTTATGTAAGCATTTTTTTCCTAACAGCTGATCCACATACGATGTTTATCGATCTAAATAGTCAACAATTAGAGGGCTTAGTTGTTTAGCATAAGCAATAAAAATTATCAGCAGAAGATTACTGGTTCAAACCATGTGGTCACTCTGAGCAAGTTTCAGTAGACCAACTCCTCATATTGGGACACAGGTTTACTCCGGCTCCTGAGAAATTGTATATGGTGTTGTGAGCGTAAGTCTGGCCTTAGGTCTGAATCCGAACTCATCTTTTTTCCACATTATTAAAACTTTCTACCCCAAAATTCTCTTCCCCAAAATTTCACAGATCTTCCAGGATCAACAAAGCATGCTGAATGCTCCCCAGGGACCCCAGGTAATTATTTCAAGTACTTTCATCCCTGGGCTGATAGAAGCTACTTCTTAATAGTCCCTGACTCCCCACTATTAAAAGCAGATTTCAGGTTTCACCAGTACTTAGCTTCCATTTCACAAGCTGTCAAATGACTAGTCAAAATGTCAGAAAAAGGAAATCAGTTCTGCAGAGTTCTCAGGTTTTATTGTTATCAGCTAATTGGCCTACTCATGCCTAAACAAAAATAATAAATGTTAACACTTCACTAGTTGCTAGAAAGAGCCTGGCAATCTTGAACAGCATTAAGCTGCATGTGTTAAGTATGTCAATATAATACAATACAACAAAATTACACTCCCTCCTTCCCATGACGGTTTTGGTGAAACATGGGTCCTTCCTCACTTCTGCAGCGTAAGCACTGACCCTCCCTCCAGGAGCAAGCTCTTAGTTTAAGCACCGAGAGCAGCAATGATAACAAATACAGGAGACTTCGAGATATTTGTTTGGTACTTATAAAGAAGAACACAATGGCTATACTGTGTCAGAGGAAAGGTACATTTAGATTTTGATAACATCTCCAACTGTAGCCAGTAACAGATGCATATGGAAGAATATATGAACACAATAGGCTGCTTTCTCTCTTTCAGTACAATAGGACTGTAGCATGTTTTTTTATAAGGGAAAGGATGGTATTAATCTAGCTAAACATGGATATCTCCATGGCAGTTACGAATGTATGAGATTCCCTCTCTGGAATAATCATTTTGTAATCAGTGGAAAATTATAAACTTCTTCTGATTTCAGGTTCTAGATGTCACCGTAAAGTAGATACCAAAAAGACTGGGCAAATCACGTGTGTCAGCACACTTAGTGGAGCAGGGAGGAGGTCTTGATGTATAAAGCTGATCTGCTGACTGTGGGAGCTGATAATGCTAAAAATAAGTAGTTGCTCACCATCAGTGCAGGATGTAGCCATCCCAATAAAATTAAAAAAAAAAAAGATGCTAGAAGAAATTATGGATTCGATTATGAGGGCAATTACTAGTTCTTCCTCAGTCAGCAGAGTTGTCGTGGAGCAATGTAATTTTTCTCATCTTTCTGCTTGTTTTTTATCTACTAAACTGGTGATTTGAAGTATTCAAAGTTTTGGAAATGTGGATGACGTCCTGACTACCAAACACCAGTTGCAGAATGTGATTGATTTTTAGGCAAAAAACTTTATTATCACCAGTCTCATGTGACTTCTCAGTACTTTTTTTTTCTCTTTTTGTTGATCAGACTCACATTCCTCCTAAAGGTTTTCTTTGTAACATTACTTTTTTCCAGCGAAAGGGATTTAGCAGTTACTCCTTAGGAAAAGAGAAATCAGCTTCTTGCCTAAAAACTTCTTCCTTAGACCCCAGAGCTATCAGTCAGATCAATTAAGTCATGTTTAAATTGCTTTGATTTTAAACATTCATGAATCCACAAGGCAGCCAATAAAGAGAATATACCCCTATACTGACAGCCTAAATGGATCTCTGTGTGAGCCAAGGCTGTTGAGATTCAATTTCCTTTCACTTTGCTGCTTTGTTCGCGTCTGCTTGGCCTTACTGACCAAGTGAGCGACTGCGGTGCCATTGCACTCAGTAGTGAAGCTCTCGCCAGTGGAAATGAGACTTGATTTCCGGATCCCGGTGCTTGCAGCAGTACCCAGCTAGGCTCTTCCTGCTGGTCTTTTAAATTAAAGCAAGTTGTTGATGATAGCCTTACTGCTATTTTCTTCTGAAGCCATGCAAGCAGGGTGTGATAAACCTAGGACTGTACCTGGATGCATTTTGTCAGCAAAGCTCTTTTTTTTACAAAAGGATGTTAACCACTTTCTCAAATATCTAAAACTTTCCCATTTTACTCTTGTTCATTGCCAATACATAAAAGTGGTGGCTTGGCTTGGCGTACTCAAGAGGTTCGTGCTGTCCTACTCAACATCCTATGCCATGGTAGCATTTTGAGGGCACACATTGACAAGAAAACAAAAATAACGTCGGTTCCTTCCTTCCTTTCTAGACGCCTTCTAAAGACAGAGTGCATGCTGTTATACTGCATTTATTCATAATTACTGCTGCTTTATTCCAGAGGAACTGAGCTTAAAACCAGATCTGCTCTAACAAGCAAAAGCAAGATCATGCTTTTGAATGATGGCCAGTAAATGAAAGGGGCTAAATTTTAGGAAAAGACAAATCTATTTTGGCACTAAGCAGCTGGCTTTACTGCCTTCTGAGCATCACTTTTTAGTCATTCTGCACAGTCTGTATTTCTGTAAACTGCTGCAAACAAAATGATAAATTGTTACTGAGAAACGTTATGAGCAGATCTGATATTTCAAATCCTAATTCATGGAATTCTATGGAAAATTTTGTAATAGAAAATTATAGTCTTTATTTCTCATATTCTTTCATTGTCAAATAATTTCATCTGCTTTATTCCATGAACAATTCTCATTATATTTTATTTAGCACCTTGTTTTCCTATGAGATTACCTCCGCATTTCACTTCATTGTTTTTCCCATTTGTTATATGCAACAGCACAGGATTTTGAAATAAAAAAATGACCCAGGTGAAGACTTGGTTTTATCTGTGTAAGTGGTAGCCAGCTAAGTGTTTGTGGTTTTCCTTGCTGTGTGGATGATGTGGTTTTCAGATGTTTTGTAATACATTGCTTTTAGTGGACTATTAAGAATTCAGTATTTTGTCCCATTAAGCAATTTTTTCCTCTTGAGCCTGAGGCTTGGATTTTGACATTTGTACATTAGTGAGCAGTTAATCTCTTTGGAGTCATCCTTATGACTAACTAGTTCAAAATATGAATGCAGCTCTCAGAACCTGAGTTGTAACTCCCAGATATGAATCTACAGTTTGCTTTTTATAAGCATTTTACTGTACCAAAAGATTCCTCATCTTATCAGAATACACCTCACATGATTTGTAGAGAGATTGACTCTGCAAATACTAAGCATAAAACTTCCTCATAGCAATACCTTGCTCCATACCGAGTCTCCTGGCTCAGTCCTGGGATACTTGGAAGACACAACAGACTAGATCAGTGTACAGTATATTTTCAGCCTGTTTATCGTAGGTCTGTTCCTATCTTCCACAATGAATTATGTTCAGCTGTTTTGTCACTTTTATTGTAAGAAAAGATATGGAAGAAGAATTTAAACCTGAAAATTTCCAGGCTGATGTTTGAAATGTGAAGGTACATTTTTCATTTAAAACCAGTTTGCCCAACTGCCTTCATCTTGTTATATTTTCTTAAGTGACAAAGTAGAAGAAATGTATTTGAATTACCACATTCACAAATTTAGTCCCATTTTGAGGCTCAGCTTCTTAACAGTACCGTGCCACTGCAGGGAGCAGTTATCTTCCAAGACCATGGCTGGCCAGGAAATGTCTGATATATAAAATGTTTTGGTTTCTTGCCATGTTGGTAGGTGTGCATGTTTTTGATATTGCAAAAGTTTTTCAGCATCATGCAACCCAGACTGTGGAGACTGCATGTATAGTTTGAATCAGAAATTAATTAATCTCCTGACTTGTTTCAACAGGTGAGTCATAGCTGATGGGACAAGAACACTCAACAGTCTAATCTGCGTGAAGTGAAAGGGCTTTGCTAATGTGTTGTGCCATTTAAACAACATTCACTGAATGTCACATCAAAACTTTTTGTCAAAGCAGTCTATTTGATGCCTTTGTCAAAATCTGAGCTCTTGACCTCATGCTGTTTTGCCTTCTTAGGAATGCAGGTGCTGGAATGGAATGGCATCCCCTTGACTGGGAAAACTTATGAAGAAGTCCAGAGCATTATTATTCAACAGAGTGGGGAAGCAGAAATATGTGTAAGACTGTGAGTTTTTCCCCATCTTTCTGTTTCCATTTTTTTTGGCTTTTCATGGCTTTTTTTTATTTAATTTACAGTTGTTAAGGTGGAACCTTTGTTAGCAAGAAGCATCAATGTAATAATTAGCAAGAGTTCACTGTGAGTGTGGAAGGTCTGTTTGTTCTTTTTTTCTTTCTAAAGTCATAAGGAAAGATAAGTGGAAGCAGATGTTAGTAATCATGCTTTTATAAACACTGGTATCTCCATTGTTAGGCCACAATCTCCTCTCATTGGCACACATACAATTCACTGAATTTACTGGGGTTAGAAAAAGATGGCAATTTAGCACTAACTTGAATTTTACTGAAATCTGTATCCTTTAGATGAAAGTCATTTAAGCATCATGAGAAATGTATAAACTTGCATTCAATCCATTAAAGATTTCACCTTAAAAGAACATTTTCTTCTCAGCTCTTTAACAGCATTGCAAATACGTATCAGCTAAGAAGGGGCCATGCTTGGGAGCTGCTTTCTGTCATGAACCACTATTCATTTACCTACTTAATACAATAATGAGGGTATGAAGAAAGAGTTTCTTTTGTCTCAGGCTTCTTATCGCTTTCTTTAGGGACCTGAACATGCTCTCGGACTCTGAGAATCCCCAGCACCTGGAGCTGCACGAGCCAGTAAAGGCAGGTGAGTGACAAGCTGTTGCTCTGATGTTATACGACTGGATAGCAGCTGAAAATGGGATGTGATATAAGCTAGAATAATGGCATTGTAAGCTCAGGTGTTACAGCCCAAATCTAGCCATGGGCAGAAAGGGGACCACACCTTATATACAAAGCCAAGCATTTATTGTTAGTTATTATCATTAGCCGGGTTCATAGACTCATAGAACCATAGAATCGTTTTGATTGGAAAGGACCTTTAAGATCATCAAGTCCAACCGTTAACCTAACACTGCCAAAACCACCGCTAAACCATGTCCCTCAGCACTACATCTACATGTCGTTCAATCCATACTGACGCAGTCTACACTATCTAATTAATACAAAGGAAATCTCAGTAACAATACTGCAGCTAACATTTGTCATCCAGGGAGAACTTCCTGCTAGCTACCCCTTCATCTATACCTGCCACAAAAAACTGTGGCATAATGGTCCCCCTCCGGCGGCAGCTTCTCCTGCCCTGCGGGCAGAGCTTTCACTCCGGGGGCACTGCAGCAAGTCAACAGTGTCCCACGAGGAGTGTGATGTTTGTGGTGAGAGTTTTTGACTCCTCCTTGCTGGGAGGTGGATGATGTTGATGATTTCTTCCTGTTTGCTTCAGGATCTGCCTGGGGCCTTTTTTGTCTGTTTTCTAGCATGTTTCATGCCTTGCTCTTCACCAGTCAGCAGCTCTGCACTGTCTATGATTTAAGCGGATATCATACACTTTGCATGTGATAGATTCTTGTTCTTTGTTCCTTCCTGTACCCCTAAAATTGATTTTGCCCAGCTCCCAAGTATGCATTAGCATCAGTAACTGACCAGTGAGCTGCTGGTAGCCCTGGGACCTCAGCTGTCGTCCTGTGCCCAAACCTTGCAGCACTCTGCTGTCACCCAGGGCCTGTGCTCCTATAAGCTGCATCATTAATCTGGAGTCAGAAATACTTCTGTCTACCTAGTGCAGTTCCTGTTGTGCCTTTATATATCAAAATCATTAAGGATGGACATTAAACTGCACAATTATACAAGGTGAAGCGTAACAGACAAATTAAGGTCATAGCCATACGCTCATTAGACAATTGCTATTGCAGGCAGACAAGCTAAAACAAAGCTCCTAGCAATGTGGAGCAAGTCCAGATAAAACACAAGTCCTAAGGCCTGTGTTAGCTTAATACAAGGCTTGTGGCCTGTTATTAGTGATGAAAATACAATATTTACTAGGATACAGGGCTGTGGTAGGAAGTACTTTGTGTGAAGTTTTGTTATGTGAGTTGTAAAATGTCAGCGCTTTTGGGGGGATTCCCTTCTGTTCAGTCCATACCATGACTGCAGGCTCCAGTCATAGTATTAGTTGTATCTAATCTAACTTTGAACCAACCTCCACAATCTTACTACTAATGGAGCCCTTCGGCAAGCTCAGTGCAGATTAAGAGAGTGTTTCACTCAGCATCTCATGGGTCCATTCTGAATTCTGTGGTTTTGTGGCTGCTCTTTTATCAATCAGTACACGTTACCTGGGTTAAATCCTCCATTTTCTGATCGTGTAACTTCCCATCTATTAATATACCTACCATCAAGCTACCTTTGTTGAAAGTGGATGTTATTGGTATTAATTGAAAGCAAACACTGAGTATGACAGAGCTTTGAGGCAGAGCTAACCAAAATTTTTTTCTTAGTGAGCAGATCAAAAATACCAAAGGCATTCACAGACACTGAAATTGGGGTTTGAAAGGATAGAAGCTAGAATAAACAATATTTTTTATTAATGAAGAAAAACTCAAAATGAGAAAAAAACAGAAATAAATTACCCCTTTTTGCAGGCATGCTTCCTCCTAGTCTAGCAATTTTCTAGTGGTTTTTGAGTTGGAACAAATCTGCAGTCCCCTCTGGCCACCAAGCCAAGTCTTTATTGCCACCACCTCTGAGGTTTTGCAGAGTGTTTGTGCTTTGGAAAGGAACAATCTCTATTCCCTCTAAAAAGAAAAACCAAATACAGCCTAGCAGGCAGGATAAGGCTAATGTATTGCCTTAAACCTCTCATACTTCTGAGAACCCGGGAAGCAAGCTGAGCCTAGTATCCTTTTAACTCTACTCACTTTAAGGCACATATGAAACTTACTTGACCCCGTTTCTCTATTAAATGGAGAACACCATCTACAAAGGGTAAATTCTCCCCCTGCATTCCCGGGCAGCAGGGAGAGCAATCAGACTCCTACCACAGATGCCTCACATTGGTGTGTATAATAGGAAATATGAATCAGGGTTTTTACTCTTCATTTGTTTTCATTTTATTCTGCTTTGATTAATTTTCGGTGCTAAAGTTTTGAGCTCTTTTTATTTTTATATAAATTATCTCAGGAGCAGAATTCAGTTTTATTGAATGTCTAGTTGATTAAAAGAAAAAAAAGTTGAGATTAAAGGTTGTTATAACAAAGTTCAGGTACTTGGTGAGACTGGACCAGTTCCAAACAGTGAAAGTGAGCGCAGGCCAGTCTTTAAAACTGTAATTTGCTCCAGTATGATTCAGCACGATCAGCAAGGCCTATTTTTCTTCAGCTGGAGAATAACCTTCTCAGAAAGCTTGTGAGATGAGTGACACTATTTGATAAAGTGTTGAGTAGAAAGATTGTAATTGGAATGTTGATGTTGGGAGGGAGACGTCTATTTTTTATAGGTTGCCTTTTGCATCTTCAAAGTATACAAGCAGATGATATGAAAAGTTGTAAAGATCATTATCCTGTCCCCAGACCGTGGCAAGATGGATTTGAATGTGCTAGCAATTATCAATACAAAGCTCTCTTACTTTAATCCAGTAGATAAAGCGAAGTCCCCAGGGGTTGATCCCAAGCAGCTGGCTGCAGAGCTCCAAAAGGTTTCTCTACAGCAGTCGCCTCTAGTTGCTTCCTCAGGAGTGGAAAAAGGATCTCACATTCATTCCGGAACCACTTCTGCTGCCTCCAGTGCTGTTCCCAGCCCTGGTCAGCCTGGTTCTCCATCAGTGAGCAAAAAGCGGCATAGCAGCAAGGTAAGAAACTTCAGTTATGCGGCAATAACATTTTGATGACAAGAAGAAACTGCCTATTTATCTTCTTTAGTGCAGCAAGAAATCACAGCACATATTGATGAATTCATTTCTGTGACCGTGATGAGTATTACTGTTAAGATATAGAATTTGGACACAATGAAAAGAGATTATGTGATTTATCCAAGGTCATAAAAGATTGGTCCCTCTCTGAAAATACATTACTCGAATTTAATATTATTGTTTTTAAACAAAATAATTGCCCTTTTCATTCTTTGTTGCTGTTGAATTTTAAGTGAGGTACTAGTTCAACAGAAGAAGCTGATATCACTAAGACCGTAATTTCCCTCTCTGTACTAAGCTACTGTTGGAAGTTTGCAAGCTATGAATACTCATAGCAGTATTAAGTATTTCTCTGAAAGCCAGGGAAAGAATGAAAAATAAATTTACCATCAAAGTGTGTTTTGTCACTAGCTAATTCCTGTGAACTTGTTAAGCATAATTTCTCATTTTCTTTGCCACATCCTGTCCATTTCTCAGCTGAACTTCTTTTTCCTTGTGCACCCACCTGCACACCTGGAAAAGGCAGAGTGGGAATTTAGTAGCATTTTTCACAGTTGAAACTAGATCATAAAGTCACCTATCCCATTTTTGCATTTTGTGTCAAAAAAGTTAACACCTGAAGTGAAAATCAGTCCTGCACAGACTGCATTTGCTTAAGCAATTTGCAAGATAGCTACAGCTGATTGCTGTCCTGAATACCCAGCTTCTCACTGGTTTACTATTGAAAGCAAAGCTTCACATTGCCAACAAGATGCTTTCTAGATATTTATTTCTCTGTATCTTTATTCATTCTTGGGACTGTCAGGTTCCTACGGCATTATTGTTATGCTTGTATTTTTGTGCTGTTGAGGCTATGACTGATTTGAACTACAAATGCATTAGGTACTGTACAAACAAAAACCAGCAATTGGTGCCTGCTCATTTCAGATAGCTCTTCAATCTGCTTCCATAACTTTCATGTGAGAGGAAACACAAAAATCTCTTTCATGCAGCAATTTAGCAAAAACTGTAAATATATTTATTGATCAGTTAGTTTTGGATAGTAATTCTGTCTTGCCACGATTCCTATAGACGTTTTATGAACTAATTCAGGTGTATGATGCACAAGTTAAATCCATATGTCAAGATTTACTGCATGTAACTTCAGGGATCTGGCAGAATTGCCTAATTGTCAGGTGAAGAGTTGGTTTCATTACACCTTACTCTGGATGTTTTATACATCTACATATGAACTAGTTTGCCATGTGCTTTATGTTTACCAGTGAGAATAATGCACTTCTGAGGTACAATTTGTGAGACTGGATGAAAGCTGCCGTTGAGGTGCACGCACTGCCCAGGAAGGAGAGGGCAGGGCTCTTCGTGCGGATGTCACTATCGACACCGAAGCCCCTTTCCTTTGGTTAGATGAATCACTCTCCTCAATTTACTGCATAGTGTATGGAGAGCCATAAATCCTTGATGTGCAGTGTGTATCCTGCAGAGATGCCTCTCTGTCCGCATGAGAAGACTGGGTTCCCAGCTTTGGCACTGTATCAGGTCACCTAAAGTTAGATGCATAAATTTCATTTCCTGCTTCACAGAGGATTTAGTAATTTTCTATGAAAATTCAGCTGGAGGCTTATAAAGATGAAACAAAAAAGTTATTAAAACTAATGCCTTTATGTAGGGGATGCAAAAGTCAAAACTAACCAGGTAAACATTTAAAACATTCTTTGCTTATTTCTGAAATTCACGTTGAGAGGCATTTCTTCCATAACAACCGTAGCTCTTGTTGACTTGTATAGTTTCTGCTCATTGACTGCAGGCCAAGTTTATAATGGTGCTGAGCTCTTTTAGAAGAGAAAGCTACTGCTCATGCCTTCTGGAACAGCTCTCTGCCTTGGGCTGACAGCGTTTCTAGGCAGGCTGCAGCCTTGCCAAAGTATCATGACAGACTAAATATCCAAACTGCCTAGATCTTGTTTTTGTTACTGTTCTTATTTTTAGCGAGTAAATTTTTTTTTTAAAGCTTTTTGTATAGAATATACACTCCAGAAATGTAGGAGTCTCTTTGATATTCTGCAGTACCGATTCTCTCATATTTAATGCCTTGTCCCAGTACTACAGAGAGCGATAGCGCGCAGCATCAGAGCCTGGCCTTAACAAGTTTCACATGGTGGCAATGACAACCTTCTCCAGCAGGTGTGATGGCATTACAAAGCACGAGCTCTTACACGGGGTGCAGGGAGCGTCAAAAGAAATTAGAATGAAATTAGATTAGCCATCACAGGAGAGATTTAACCTTTGGGAGCCTGGAGCTGACTATATCCTGTGCAGACCTGTTTCTTTTGTAATGTAAATGTACGATCATTCTACGGGGCAGATTATCCAGGATATAAATGCCCTATAGAAACATTTAGTTATCTTTGTATCTTGAAGAATGGGTGGTTTTTCTAAATCCTCAGATTCTGTAGCTCTTAGAGAAGTCATCAGTGAAATGCTTTTCCTTCATTTCAAATTAATCCTCACCGAGGCCCTGATAAAGAAAGATACTTATTTGCATCTCTGCCTTTCAGTCCAGATCCAACTTCAAAGTTGGCCCAGCTCTGAGCTGGGGGTTGGACCAGATGACCTTGAGAGGTCTCTTTCAGCTGGAATTATTCATGTTTCTTTGAAATATTGGGGTAGTCCTTCATGGTCAGTTTTAAATCAGCCGACATCAGAGAGAAAACAAAATACTTAATATGCTGAATCACAGCCTTGTAAATGAATACAGGGATTTAAGAATGATATCAAAACATAAAAATGCACTTTTTTCTTTTACAGACAAGTAGATGAAAGCAAAGTAACTGCATGGCTAAAGGGAACTCCACTTTAACCACCTTTGGAAGTCCCCACACAAATTTGCCATGCCCATTCCCTTTTCTTTGAACTCCTTCTACAGTATCCGTACTGCTGCATTCTGTATTACGTGATGCTTGGAGTGAACAAACTCATTATTTTTGCTATTAAAACTTCTGAAAAATTAGAGCATTTAGACTATCTGGCAGTGATTTCGTATGCACAGCACAGCTAACTCCATGTTATTTTGTAGCATTGTCAGTATTGTCAGTGCTAGTATAGACTGAGGTCAGAACTACTAAAGTGTAATAAAATCCATTTCAGAGGTAAAGTATGAGAAATGTGAGCCATTTAAGCCCTATTTTGAAAGTTTGCATGATGCTTAGGTAGGTCTCTGTCTTTGCCAAAAGGAGTGAAATTCTCTTTTTGAATATTCTTTCAAGGACCAAACAAATTTTAGGAGTAGTTTGCTATGAATCTAAAATATCATTTAAGATTCAGAACATTTTATAAACTATTGATGACCTATTTTAGCTGTTAGATGAATTACACTTCTTTAAAAGCTTTGTAAGCTTTTAAAAGAATCAAGAAAAGCTGATTAAAAAATTTTCCATGAGAAATATTTTTGAGAGGCACATGCATTTCCAGGAAAATCAACATTATTTTCTTTTTCTGAAAGAGTTTGTGTTCATAAATGTCGTGGTTTGGGCCAGATTGGCCCAATCCGATGGAACGACAGATGCTCTCTCTCTCTCCTGCTCCGCTCAGGAGACAGGAAAGAGAGGGGAAAGAAAAGAGAGAAAAAAGAGAGACTTAAGTATTTAGTAGGAAATGAAATATACAAAGCCGTATCAAGCTCCCAGGATGACAATCACGTCACCAGCAGGATCAGGGGAGGTCCCAGACTGAAATCAGTGACGT
>VFFE01007859.1:1930456-1984605 GCA_008921705.1 Burhinus oedicnemus
GGTGTGACCCCTCTACGCTTTTCCGCTTCTGACCCTCCAACGGGGCAAGTAGCAAAGTTGGCTGTCCTTGGTTGCCATAGCAATAAGTATAAGCCAGAGCCTCTCTGCATACCGTTCCTTGGCATCAGCCATAAACATGGGTCTTATCACTCTGAGAACGAACGGTTTCCTGCACAACATGCTGTTAATTTCAGCAGTTAGAAGAGGCCCAGCTAACAAGTAAAGTTACTGAACAAAATTGGTCCTGCTTTACCTCAAACCAGGACAATAAAGAAACACATCTAGAAGGCAAGGTAAAGCATGTAACACAAACAAAAATAAGGCAACACAAGACAGTGAGTATAACTATATAAAGTATAACTATATAACAGACAGGTTTGGGCTGGTTTTCTCCCTTTTTTTCTGTTGCGCTAATGTTTGGGTGGGATTTTTCTGGTTAGTTCTGGTCTGCAGATCTGAGTGATTGAGGGGATGTTTCTTCATCACAAACCTGAAAAGGGTAGTGCATCACCTGAACTTCATGCTCTGGTTTGGGAGACATAGGTTCTGCTTTGGTCTGGTTTAAAACAATTCATATCAAACATCCTGAGAGAATCTCTAAGGGCTTTTTTGGAGGGTAGGGCAGCACAAAAGAGTCAGGTGGGTTTTACTCTTCTTAGAAAGTGAAAGAAATTCTAATTACACAGAATAATATGTCAGGCTGCTGGTCACATCTGGAAAAATAGGAAAATATGACTTCCAGATCAGTCTTCAGAGAACAGTAAGTTTGTCCTTATTTGCATCCTTTGTTTTCTGCTGCATCAACCAAGGAAGCAGATGTGGAGAGAATGCAAAAATATTCAAATCCTGCTACTGAACCAGAGAGAGCTTTCTTGCTTGACTGATGGCTTGCAGATTAGAGGTAGGTCCAGGGTGGCTCAAGGGCACCACTGTTTAACAGAACAGCATATTTTTGAGAGTCCAGGATTTCAAGCAAATGGTGATATTATTTTCCAGCTACTAACAAACAGGAGGGAAGAAAAGGGGAGAAAAAAGATACTGAGGTTTTTATTGCTTTTGTCAGCAACCTAGAGAAGCTCAGTGACAGAGAACAGAGAGGAACAAGCAGAAATTTAATTTTAACAGAAAATTCAAATTTCATGTCACGGAAAGTGTGTGGAGGAATTTGAAGATGAAGTAGTGTAGCTGAATTGATTATCAGAAAACACAGAATAAAGCAAAAGGTATTATATGAGACGGCTTGCAATTGTGAAATCTACTTGTACACATCACTCAGTTTTAGTACCATTCTTTCCACTCTTTCTACCTATTTTCATCTAAACTCAATTTAAACTACTGTAACCTTTGCCTTTCAATAGAAATATGGCTGTGTTGTACTTGACATGGTATTTGGTTCCTCTTTGCAACCTTCACTTTTGTTAGACAGGGTTAATGCTATATGTCTTTTTCTCCCCATGCCTCCCTATGTGACCAGTGTTCTCAGACTGGAAAGACTTTGGTGTTCAAGTTGTCTGATTCTGGATTTGCACGAAGGCTGATGAAAACGGCTGAGCTAGACTTTAAGTGCTGTTGAAACTCCATAACTATTAGTTACGAGCATACAAATTGGAGACAATTAAACAGTTTTTTAAAAATATGTGGCAATACAGAACTATAACCAACACTTGTTTAAAAAGTTAATTTTGAAAATCTATTCTTTCCAATATGCATATGTGTATATTTGTGAGGTGTACCTATGTATTTATTTATGTATTTTAATCTGGCAGCCTGCGGAAACGACGAAGTCTGCTTCCCATCCAATCACTGGAGAAATTCAGGTAAATGTGTAGTTTTTGCTGTGTAAGTTGTTGTTGCTACTGGCTGCATTTTTCTGATGAGTAAGTTTGCAGACAGCAATCTCCATTAACCGATTTCTTATTCAACTCCAACCCCTTGAAAAGTCAGTAATCTAAGTCAGTGCTTGATTTTTGCCTGTCTCTAATGTTGGCTAATGAAATACAAACAGAAGAACAGAAAATGCTACTGTTCCTGAACAGGCTAAAAATGTAGTGAAATTCATTCTGATCTTTAACTTTTGGGCACTTACGGTGGTTTACTTCAGAAATTCCCAGACTCTACATTTAAGCAAAGACTGCTGTGGGTTTCTCATAATGCAGCATATTTATTTCCATGCAATGCTGAGTTTGTGGTTCTCTCTTATGTAAACTGATTTTACTCTAGCTTTTTAAAACAGTGCAACTGGGAGCAGCAGAATAAATGAAGCCTAGCTTCCTATAGATTTCTGTCTTTTTTTTCTTAATTAATCCCTCTCTTCTGTACTAGTACTAAGGGTCTTTCCATAGTATTATAACATCCTTCCTGGGCTTGGGCTCTAGGTAGTCAGAATTTGTGGAATTCCTACTCAATAAGCTGGCTGTTGCTCGGAATTATATCAAGGGTTCAAATTTCATCTGTCTTTTCCTCATTGGAATAGATCAATATGCGTCTCCTTTTTTTTTTTTAACCAATACTGACAGACTTTGAAAGCAAAATTTGTTTCAAGAGCTAACATAATTATCTCATTCTAGTCAGGAGAGAGAGAGATGGAAACCTCTAAAATGTGTTTATTTCCAGCCAAAGGAAAGTCTAAAACTCATTTTATTCAAAGAATTTTGGAGAGGTATTGAATCATTTAGGAAGTCAAATTAAAAAATAATCTTACTGTGTTTTAATGCATTCTCTAGCTTCAAATCAACTATGACAAACACCTTGGCAACCTTATCATCCACATCCTTCAGGCAAGAAACCTTGCTCCCAGAGACAACAATGGCTATTCTGACCCCTTTGTTAAAGTTTATCTTCTTCCAGGGAGAGGGTAAGTGTAGGAGAAATTTTAACCTGAACTTTCTTTTAATTTGGGTTTTTCACTTGTGACTAATATACAGAACTGAGAGTTATCCGTATAGAAAATCCAGGTACAACACCAGGAAACATGATGCATTTCTAATAGAGAGCCAGATCCTGTTCCCAGGAGAATATGCATGCTTTGCTAATGACCTCAGGGACTTCATGTTCATTCCTGTAGATTTTTTTTTTCCCCATGTTTCCATTGAAAAATTCTAATACATACAAAAATATGTATTAAAAGAACAACAGACTGAACTGAAATGTACTAAATATATGTAATACTCTCTGTAATGTAGAAAACTACACGTTAAGGTTAAAATAGAATTGTTGCTTTAGCTCAAGACATTCTGAATTTGGGACAGATTTGCAAACATATAGAATTACAGTATCTGAGATAAATTTAAGGTTGTAGTATAATATCAAAGGTGAGAAATACTAGACAGAAAACATTAATTCCCTGTGATTTTTAGAGCTAAGATACGGGTTTAGAAATTCTGGTAATTTTCTATCTAATGACTATAAAATCACTAATCACTTTTTCACAGACCATTGCTTTTTTAGACTCTTTAATTACAAATATCTAATTAGTGTTTCTTCTAAAAGATATGGTTCTGTATTGGCAATATTATAATTCTTTTTTGTGCCCTAAATTTGCAGAATGTCATATGTATGCATACGTATACATGGGTATAATAATCCTGCTGACTTCAGTGGCAATATCTAAAGCTAAGCTGATGGATCAGACCTTAGATTGCAAAGACAAATTCCTGCAAACTTCTCTGCTTGTGTAATCACATTCACCCAAAAAGACTCTTAGGCTAGGACCATGCAACTAAAAATCTGTATTTCTGTTCTATTCAAAGTAACAGGAAAGTGGCTGCTCAGGCCGCAGTTCAGCATTTGGCATATGGGCAGGCGCCACTAGAAGCACATGGATGGTACAACTAAAGGCATGCGTATTCTTTTGTAGCTTGCTCATTCCAGATATACAGCATTCAATATTGTTCAGTGGCACTGGGCCCAAAACTATTACTGGATATAATGGAAACAGGTCCTAAATCTTGAGGGGGTTTTTTAATGCACATAAGAGTCTTGTAAAATACTTGTCAAATCAATATTACTGGGAATTTTGCAGGTACGTTCACTGATGTAAAAATAAGACTTTGAACTAGAGAGACTTTCACCCTGCAGAGGTCTAAGCCAGATCCAAGTATAGGTTTAAACTTGCGGCCAAGCTAGGAAGAACTCGGATTTTAGTTTTGTTTGGGTTCATTATTTTAAAACATGGCAATGTTACAGTTTTGCATGCAACTTGGGGCTTTAGGGAATAATGATAATGAAGAGTTTCTCAAAAGTGCCAAACCTATTTCTGAAAGCTGAAACTTGAATTGCCATCTGTAGTTTATCCGTAGTTCAGTCCATGCTAGACTTCTTATTCTTCCTAATGCCTCTATTTCCTTTGATTCTGATACTAGAAACTAGCCACTATTCACATGTTTTCTTTCATCTCTGTTCTCATTTTCTCTCACACTGCTTCCTCTGTGTTCCTATCTCTGTAAATGCTGGGTATGCAGACAAGTCATGGTTGTCCAAAATGCAAGGTAGAGTGTACTATCTTCCAAGTTTATTCTTTCATTTTTGTATGTGTGCATGATGTTTTGATAAGCCTGTGCATTGAACTATAGATTTCTCTTGAGTGTTGATGATAGGGAATTGCAGCATGGTTTTGCTGTTCATTTTCTAATGAATCCCATTTCCAGGTCAGAAGGAACTGGAAACAAGTAATTAATGACACTTAATATTCTAGGGCCAAACTCTGAGGACAAACAAAATTTTTTTTGAGGTCTGGAAGAATTTAGTTCAGAGATATTTAAACATTCATTCTCACTCACTCAAAATTGCAAAATAATTAACTGTGAACTCGTATCAAGATTTTGAATGGTGTTATTGCCAAGACAAACATGCACTGTTTGGAAATGAAATGGAATATTTTTCTCTCTACACCTTGCACAGTGTATAGACATTAAAGGCAGGTATAATTCTAGATAATTGCCCAGCTGGCTTTAAAGCTGCTTGACCACATAAATGGCTATTTGTGGTAAACAAAGTTGAATTTTTAGTTATTGAAATTACTAATGCTTCGTTTTTCCTGGAGCTGGAAACACAAGGTAAAACTCCATTCTCAAGATATGCTAATATCAGCCCAAGCTAAGTACATAATAATAGTAATTAAGCCCTAATTCTGAATTTGTTTAAAAGTAGAACTCTGACCAAACAATTCAACAGATTAATTTTAATAAACAAATCTTCTCTATCATCAGCCTTTTATTATCTTCGATAATAAAATTATTTAATGAATGTGTTTAAATTCCACGTTTTATGTGCAGTTGTTCTATTATACTGTTTTTATTGTACTTTCAATTGTATTACGTATTAATAAACTATAATTAGGGAAGCATAGAGAAACGATAAAAGAGTAATGCAGTTTGTATCTTTTCACACAGCATACTCTGTGAATTTCAAGTGCTAATTATTTCATACTAGGTACAGACTGGTTTAATGAAAGCAATTTATTAAAACATCATCTGTTAATCATGATTGTTGGGGGGAAGATGCATTGGTGGTATGAACTTAGTGTATTTACCAGATCCTTCCCTTCAGAGGTCTAGAAACCTTCAGCTGTCATCCAACTTAGCCTGGGTATGCACCTCCATAGAAGTGGTCATGGTGTCCTGCTTCCCTCTGCAACGGATCCAGACCATAAGTTATATGAATGTGGGCTAACGCCACCCTTGCCAGTTTAGATCCAGATACCCTCTGGACTTCACTGGAAATATTCCAGACTTACCATGTTAACAACACATTTACCTTTTGTCACTGCCAGCTCTGAAACTCAACACTGCATGAACCACCTTCTCACTTATTTCTGAAAACAATCAGAAACTTTGAAAAGGTGATGAAGATGTAATATTGCAAAAGGAAATCCGTGAAAGGAAAGGGAATGTCTTGGCATCATTTTCTTGGCTGAGTGAGCAAAGTGTCCTTTCCTACTTTCTTCAAAAATATGAAAGTATATCAGTTCCTTAAAACCAGTAGATCATAGGACATTTAGACAGGCCCAAGACCTATAGTGTTATCCTGGCTTAGTTAAGGTAAGAAGTAAGTGGGTTACTCTGGGTGTAGGATGAGTTTGGATAAGTTAATATTTCATTAATAGTTGATCAGAAGACATTCATTTGAGGAGTACTGTGAGCCCAGAGACAGAGAGATGCTGCCAGCCCAGCTGTCACTTGCCCGTGTCCCATGTCTCCATATGGGTTAGTCAAATCTCATTAATACTCTGAGTGATGGAGATGCTTTTCTTAGATCAGAGAGTGGGAAAAGAAGGCTACTGAGGTGCTTAAAAATTGAAGTGCATTACTGAATTGGATTTGCCATCAAAATCTAGTTTCCAAAAAGATTCAAATGTTGTATTTCAGCTTTCCTTCCAAGATATGCAAAGAAATAACTTTGTGTGAGTTTCTCTTTCATATGCTCTTGGTCCCCTTAGATTTCAATTCTTCCTTTTCTTACTGACATACAAGAAAAAAGAAATCTCCTTTTTTTTAAAAATGTACCTTTGTAGGCCGTGGCTGACAGAACTGATTGAACTGTGGAAAGCTGCTGCTTTCTTATAAGCAGAGTGGACAGATACTCTGTTTCACAGGTCCCAATGCCTTTCACATTTTTTGATAAACTGGAAGACAGCGTATAGCATGTTTTGCAAGAAAATAAACGGAACTGCATAGAATGACTGGAGCAAAAACTAAGAGCAAAAATAACTGCAAGTTCCTTTCATTAAAACATATCAGTCTAGTAGGCAGCTTGGATATGGCCACCTCCTTTTGGAGAATAAGACCACTACACACTCCAGAATAATTAGAGGGGAGCACTGCACAGTAGAATTGAGTTTGTAGACTGAAAGTGCTGGTGCTGAAGACCCAACATTGACATATATGTGTCAGTAAAATATGTGCATCTTTCCAATAACCTTAATTCAGACCTGCTCCAGTCTGGTACCATGCATGATACACCATTAGTGACTAGCTGATTAAATGAGTCCCTGGAGCCCATCTTCTGAGTTAATCTCCTATGAAAGGAATCTACTTCATTAGCTCTGAGACCATGCCACAGTGTGAACCAAAACACAGTTCAATCGAAAGTCAGAAGTGAGAATCAGGAGAACAGCACACTACCAAAAATTAATGTAAGGGAACCATAAGAGTGTTTAATAGGGCAGATACAGGTCATTCTGTGCTATTTGGCCTTAGCGCTGGAGAACGGTCCTGGATACATTTAATTTACTAATAGATATAGCACGTAAGTCCTTTAATGTATGGGAGGTTTGAACAGAAGACAAAGGGCAGTTGACTCGCAGACTGGCAAAAAGAGGTTCTTTACCTTATATCTTGTTGGATTTTCAAAGTATTAAAAGCATCTCATGTTCTCCTACCCAACTCTTTTGAGAAGTCCATTAAAATTTATATTAAATTAAAATCAGAATGGAAGCAAATCTGACATCAAAGCTCACAGAACTAGATTAATCCGTATTCTGTTAAATGTTAGTATATTGCTTTCTCCATACTCAGGAAATGCAAAGTACAGTAGTTCTTTTTAAAAACAGATTATGCAGCCAAACTTTTTATTCTTGGCTATTGATAAAAACAATCATGAGCTTGATGCACTTTTATGTTTGTTTCCAGTACAGTTAGAGGTATAGGCAGAGAACAGGATCAATAAGAAATTAGTGTTTCTACCATTAACAGGATATTAGTTACCCCATGGTATTCATTAAACATTCTTGTGAGATGAGACTCCTGTCATTAGAGCCCGTAACCTATAAATATAATGGATTCATGCTACTTTAAAGTGCTAATAGGAGGATGGTCTTGGAAAAGAAATCAATGCATTATCACTTCAATTTATAATCAGATCCCAACACCTCCAATGAGAGAACAAAGTATAAGTGTACGTGCCTGCTGATGCTTTATGTTGAAACGGTTGTAGGCAACGCTAGCCTGCTGAAGAGTCAGAAGAAGAGATTTTAAAAGACCACATCAGGAAAGCATACTAAAGAAAAAAATCCAAAGGCTGTCATTGTCCTCCTGTAACCCTGAGTTGTTGCAGAAATGGGAGACGCAGTTCTGTTCTTTTTCTGGTTTTTGGTTTGTGAGTGTGTTTTTGCATTAGAATTGAAAGAAACAAAAGACCACTAATGTAATGTTTCCTTCCTTTGTTCAAATTCAGTGCTGAATACAAGCGGAGAACTAAGTATGTACAGAAAAGCTTGAATCCTGAGTGGAATCAGACGGTCATTTATAAAAATATCTCCATGGAGCAGGTGCGTGACTGGTAGTACTGTTCAGTACAATTTGCTGCTTTATTATTTGTATGGTCTGCAGGGCTTACTGTGAAGGGAGCAGTGCTACTGGCAATTCTGTGAACCCCTGTAATATCTTGCCAAATTTAGGGGAAATTTGGAACTATTTCCTTGCCTCTGATAGAGCTTACTATATCAATACTCTTTTCTTGTTCCTTCTACTCATAAAAATGGTAATTTGTGGGGATTACACTCATAATCGTGTTATAAGTACAGATGTGGCAATTTAAAAAATTATAATGGAATACAGGAAGGGAATAAATTAAGGCATAAGTTTCTGAAGTAGATACAGAAATCACTGTCAGTCTTCATTCCAAAAGCCATGCAAGCTCACACAAAACACAGGTCCTACCATTTTCTTACTCAAAGATGAAATGTATTATGAAATGTAGAGATACATTTTTAGATTTAGCAGCAATTTACAGCAATGGGCTTGAAATATGAATCACCTGGAAAAAATTTAGAAGATATTTAGATATTTCCTTGTTATAGAAAGATTTAACTTACATCTGGGAAAGAAGTGCGTGGAAGCCTTCTGTTTCTTGGTGGCTTCCTAACTCTTAACTGACCTACAGGGTTAACTGAGGCAGTATGAAGCAATTGAGTCCTCTTTTTCTCCATGTCCCCTTTTAAAGAGACTTTTTACCATTTGAAAAAGGCATAATGAGCAAAATGATGATCAGTCCATTTGTTTAAATTATGAAATATGTTTTATAGAATAATGGATCTGTACGTAGTCCTAGATCTCTTTGCCTTTCTTAGTGTTTTGTTCTTGATACTTTCAACTTGATTTTTCAAGGCCATTTAATCTTTCAGTACTTCTTAAAAAAGCCCAGTGAATAGATTTCCCAGTGCTTTTAATATACTTCTCCAGCACGACACCAAGACCTCAATATTATCTCCCTAACTTAAAATTTCATTATTCATTTGTCTTATTCATTGAGAGGAACATAGATTAAGATACTCCTTTTTGCATGGAGCAAAACCCTTCCCTCAGAGGGACTTGCATGGTTGCTCATGCAATCTATACATCTGAACTTAACAGGCAGCAGCTCAGATTTACTTTAGAGGTGCCCTGTTGTATGTCGTAGTTATGGTTTGCTGGGTTTTGCATGCTGTTTTGTGTAGGCTTGCATAAATGGTAGCTCATTCATAGTGAAAGTGTCAGAAAAAAACCCTGTGATGTTTGTCTAGCTGCAATATAAAACCTAGGTCTTCTGGGTTTTGTGAAACGGTTTGGTAAGTCTTAGCAATATTTCCAAACTGAGCTTTCCATTTAAGAAAGGCTCTTCAGTTACTTAATTTGCTTCCAGGTTCTGCTGTGACATTTCACAGAGCTGTAATTAAGAGTGCTTGGGTGTTGGACATTCAATGGCTCTTTGGTCATTTTAAATTGGATAATGATCTTAGTCTAGGATTTCTTGGCCAGAGATTTTTATGACAGAAAATCTCCTAATATCTTTGATGTCAGTTTTTTGACCAGTATTTGATGAAATCTGCCTTTAGGTCACATGTTGAACTCTTTGAGCTTCCACTTTCTGTTTGCAAATCTCCTCCTTTTCCCTTGCTCTGAGACTGTTATGCAGTGCTTATGATTTTAAGTGTGTAAGCTTCATCTGAGCACCACATATGTTGTATATTTTGTCCTCTTGTCACACAGAAGTGTGCACAGGGAATAGTATTTCCTTCCGCACCTTTCCATGGCTTGTATCTAATGCTAAGATTGTGAGTGATTCTTCTATCATATTCAGTGCTCTGGCTTAGAGAATATACAGTAAAGCACATTTCTAAATCACTAAATAATTCCATGCTGATGATAAGTACCCTCTACAGTTTGAAGAACTATCTCCACGCAATAGTATACCGTTTGCGCTCATAACCCTCATGAATGTGTATTTCAAAATAGTTAGGAATATAAAGAGAAGTACAAGACAATAATTGTGATAGGCTGAGAATGAGAGTTCTGATCACCAAACAAGCAAAACTGCATCATACACTAAGTTATACAGAGTTAGCAGTCACACCATAACAGAAATTCATGAACCTTTATAAATACTATTTCTTCAAAGAAGCATTTCCTTTCCCTCCATCAAAGCATCGGTTGCTTGCTGGCAGCAAATAAGTATTATTAAATATTTCCTAATATAGTCCTTTTAACGTCACTGTCTAGACTTTAGCTGGTTGTACAATTTTTCATTTTCCTTTTCTCTTTCATAACCTAGCTGAAATTAAAGTGAAAATAATTATGGGAAATAGATCACTCTTTGAAATGAAACAGACTTTTTCAAGGTTGGAATTATTATTTTTATCACGTAGAAAATTCTACTTTGACAGTTGGAGAAAAAATAAATTAAACTGTGAATATATAGTAATTTAAGGTTTTTGTTAAGTAATAAAGTAGCCATAATTACAATTTGAGAGGAAAGCCGAGTACACATATTACGAATATTGTATAATAATTGCTAACTCAAGTCAAATACCTACTCAGAGCATAAAAGAAAACATTAGAATGATTTAAGGAGAAGATAGTAAAAGATGTAAGTTCTGTTGCTGGTCAGGCTGTCGGTATAATGTACGACCACAATATAAGGTGTGGCTTTGTTTGCCTCAATTTCTTACTTGTCAGAAAGCAAATAGAAGTATTTCCTTAAATGATGGATATAATTCATACAAATCTTACTTAATATCATAGACAAGAGAAAGTAAGTTTCTAACTGATCGAGTAAAAGTCTTTTTGTCCTCCCATGGACTGAAGTACAGCAACATAGATGAGTACAATAAAATGTTAAAAAGGAATGTAAACACAAATAACTATAATGCATGATCTAATACACCGCCTTCATTTCTACTCATCAAATAGCCTGACTGACTGCAATCTTTTATAGTATTTCTGAAGTAATTATAGGAATTTACTTTCAGCATAGCAGAAAAACAAACTGCATTAAAATTGGTTTTTTCCTCATACAAATCCTTGTATGAGATTTTCAAGGAATATGTATTAAATATTTAAAGTAATGCATATTTAGTTACAGAGACCCACATTACCTGTAACAACGCCCAGTCATCTCCAGACATTTATAACAAGAAACAGACACTTCTGTATGTGTGGTGTTGGTTATGTCTTCCATAACAGAAAATATTCACATTAGCGGTTTGTGCATATTCCTTCATTTTCTTTAAAAGATGGTTGTCCACAGCAGCGTAAAGGTAACTGGAGTTCACATGCAGTAAAATACTTTTAGGTGAGTTTTTATTTTTTCATTTTTATTTATTTTTTTATTTTCAATTTTCCCACAGGCAAAGCCTGAAATTAGTTGCACCTTAGTAACACTTTTTTCATAATATGCTTGGAACTCAGATGAGATTCAGGACATGTGTAAACTGCTTTCCTTCTTTTAGGGACACTTTCTCATTTTCCTGTTGGTATATTGCCCACTTGCAGAAACCCGCGGTCAGATGGATAGTGGGTTTCTGCAACCAATTTCAGTATTGCTGTTGGTTAAATTCCTGATGGGGATCTGAACTTCTGGCTTCATGACCTAAAATTGGATGATGTCAGGCAGAACTGTACTTTGCTGTGATGGTATAATGGCTGCTTTTAAAATCACTAGCCATTGAGTGTTCTTTGCCTTCAATAGTGGTACATAAATATATCTTCAGAAAAGCAAATTTTCCTCCTCTTTGAAACTCATTTTATGCACTCTGCCTAATAAAGCTCTTTTGATGGTTTTTCATTGTCATAATATTTTATAAAAGCTTTATTAAACTAAGAGGCTTAAAATAGATAGCTCAAAGAAATGTAGAGTACTGCAAGTTTTCAGCACAGTTTTATTATACTAATGCAAAGAAGCTAGCAAAGTAGGGTTGAATTTACCTGAAAATCTTCTCTATTTTCCTCTTTCCACCAAAAATCCTTCAAATCTTTGGGGTTTTTTCCTTTCCTGGATCTATACATTCTTCTCTCTGTCCTTGCACAGACATCACTTGAAACAAGAAGACAATATGTCCTCCCAAAATAGCAACAATTGAGACAATACATGTCTGAAAAGTATTTATCCTATTCCTCTTTTTTAAAGGAAAAAAATACATACTGTAGCATCTAGCAGAAAATTATATCATCCAGGAAGCTAAAAGTAGCATGGACTAGTGGCTGCTCAACTCATTTTTTCAGGTTATTTTTTGTGTTGCAGTTTCGATACTGTCCTGGAACAAGAAAGAAAAGGAATTTTATTCAGTCAAGGAACTCAGCTTTACAAATACTCTGTAAGGGATGTTCATAAGAGAATCTTTTCCTTCAACTTTTTCCTTATTTTTTGCAGGATATTTTTAAAAAGAAAGTTTAAGAAGATTTTTTTTTTTTAATCTTAGCTTTCAAGCTATGTTGTTGCCTGCTTAAATAGTACATTGTTGATGCTAAAAATAGTACAATTCCCCTTTGTGTTTGTTTTCCAGGATATGCTGATTTAAACTTGATTTTCAAAGACACTGACTTTGCATAGTTGTTCATTTTTCTAACGTGAGCTGGGAACAGAAAATATTTCAAATACATAATAATGAGATTAAATTATTATTTAAAGGGAATTTAAGTTATTAAGAACTGTCTGAATCTGTGTTGCATTAAACCAAGGGGCAGTGGAGGTAAATAGCAAACAGTGCTTTTCTTGAAAGTATATATATTATCTACGGTAAATGGTATAGCTTATGATTTTGAAGAATTACTTGACCCTTCATTGTCTCTTTGTCCCAAGCAGACAATTAGTAATCAGAGCAGTGAGTGACACATTGCTTCTGTTAGGATGATGATCTCAATTATCACATAAGATATCTTTTATTCAAGTATGTGAACAGAGTCCTCTTTTCCTTAGTAACACTTGGAAGTGTCCAACAAATTCTTCACTTGCAACTTCTCAGCTTGACTTCGCAGATATCCCATACCCCCAGGATTTTGTCCTTCGCTCTTTCAAGCCACATAAATTTATTACTGCCACCTGCTAGCCTTTTGCCCCATCATGCAACACCAGTAATCAATGCTCTCCCCATCTGTCCCCACAGACCCCTGATGACAGGTCGATCTTTCCAATAAGGTCAACTGCTTTGGTCAACAGCTTCTTTGTCTTGCACTATCTTGTCATATAAAAAGCCCTACTTGTTTCTTACTGTAGCCTGTAAGAAGAGTGCTTGACACAGACATCATGCTTAACAAGGTCTGCAGATAATGGGTTTTGATGGCTGTCGTTAATACCTAACAGTACAACTTGTCCCGCATGCCTGGATCACTTGCAGAGTCCTATTGACTACACTGAATTGCAGCAGTATTCAAGCCTGGTCTTCACAGATGAGATTGTGTAAATAGGGTGTTTTAAATAACACGTACGAAATTCACGCTGTAATGCATTTTAGGGAAACGTATGAGTTGAGACAACTCAGATCTGATGATTAGAAAAGCTGCAGAAATACAAAAATGGGGTTTTAAAAATCAGTTTGGCTCTAGTAGTGGACACACATTCTGTCAGAAACAACTTGTGGAAATCCCTAAAATAGGACCAAGCACAAGCCCATTTGTCTTGATAACAAATAGCCCCAAATTATTTTTCTGAGATCCAGGTTGATGGGAGGACAAAAGCTATCTAGCTGTCACTATGAAAAAGGGTACAGGAGGAGATAACGAATAGAAACCACCATAAAGACTCGATCTGAAGTTTATGATGGCAATGAGGTTAATTATCCTTTGACTTAAATTGCAGCTGAAAAAGAAAACACTCGAAGTGACTGTCTGGGATTATGATAGATTCTCCTCGAATGACTTCCTTGGTGAAGTGAGTATCTTATTTCCTCCTCTCTGACCCTGACTAGTTAGAAAGCTGATGATTAACTGCATGCTGGTATTTGGAGACTGTTCGCTTCCAAGGTATGGTACATGTGTTAAGTAAAACCTTTGTTACATCATAGTTTTACTGCAGACGTCACACAAATGGTCGTGATTTCTTTCATTCATACATAAAAGCTGCCTTCCCTTTATTGCGATAAACTGTGGGCAAGTTCATTTAGGACTCAACACAATGTTACTTCACTGAAAATTAAGATGTTTTGAGTCTGAGATAGTAACACCCTTCACAGTGACTGAATGGGGGATTCTTGTTATGACTGATAAGCTGTCTGGCTTGATTTTAACATAACGTTGGAAGACTGAGGAGGTACCAGTCTTTGTAAATGATTAAAGGATTAAATTCTGCCATCAAGCCATAATTTAGCACATGCACAAGTATCTGCATATGTGAGTAATTTGGTCTTGCTAATCAAGTTCTCATTTTTAACACTACAAAATAGTAATATCATTATCAAAGTATGACTGAAGGCAAAATCTTGTAATTAATAATAAATGAGATGAGTGATCATTGGAAGAAGTATGCTTTCTCTTTTAAAACCAAGTAAATAAACATATGCATGTATAATACAGAATTACCAGCAATAACTATGGTATCAAAAAAGTAACTAAAAATGTTATTACAAAAGAGGATTATAATTAGAAACAGAAGCCCAGGAAAATCAATTGCACATATACAGAGTAACTCAGAGTATCTCTGCTCATTCTGCATTTGAATTTTGCAAAAAGGCACTCAGTTTGGCTCCAGTTCCCCTTTGTGTAACTACAAAACTGAGCAATCAGTTGAACTATTTGAACAATTACTAAAAAAAATTTACAGGAAGCAGCTACATGATTACTTATTTCCTGCATACTGCATCAGTATTCTTGTTGAGTTCAGCATGTTTTTCCAAATGCAGGGCTTTACTGAATATTTACATCATCGTTATTTATGACATTTAGAAAATGGATGCTCCAGCAGCTGCTTCTACTGGAAGATTTAAATTTTTGCCTTCAAATATTTTCAACCTCTAGAACTATTTTATTTATTAAATCATTCAGACTTAAATATGAAAACAGTTCTTCATGGAAAAAAGAAACGGAAAAGACTATCCAGTGTATTTCAGGACCAGGATGTCCAGAGGAATCCAGCAGCATAACACCAAAGATGAGATATCCAAATTGTGCCCTAAGGACTTGCTTGAATAGGGCCAGCACCACTTGCATGCTCCAGATGGCAAGTGGCATATCATGGTTCACAGCCATGGAATATGAACCCTCTTCTCCTGCAAAGCAGAGCCCTTAGCCTATACTGCCTATTGGAAACAATCCTCAACCATAGAATCGTAGAATAGAATCGTAGAATAGAACTATAGAATCATTTAGGTTGGAAAAGACCTTTAAGAACATTGTATCCAACCATAAACCTAACACTGCGAAGTTCACCACCAAACTATGTCCCTAAGCACGACACCTACACATCTTTTAAATATCTCCAGGGGTGGTAACTCAACCACTTCCCTGGGCAGCCTGTTCCAGTGCTTGATAACCCTTTTCCTAACATCTAATCTAAACCTCCCTTGGCGCTGTTTCCTCTCATCCTATCACTTGCTGCTTGGGAAGAGACCAACACCCACCTTGCTACAACTTCCTTTTAGGCAGTTGTAGAGGGTGTCTCCCCTCAACCTCCTTTTCTCCAGGCTAAACAACCCCAGTTCCCTCAGCTGCTCCCCATAAGATTTGTGCTCTTGACCCTTCACCAGCTTCACTGCTCTTCTTTGGACACACACTGTGCCGTCTTCCAAGTCATTCCCAAAGCCATGACCAAAAACCACACCAGGGAGCATGCTAAATAGTTATTCTGTTCAGATTAAGTACAGACCTAACCAGCCAGACGAAGCCAGGTCATATACAACCTATGAAGCTGAAAGAGAAAAAGGAAACAAAAAAGGCTTTTAACCTTCTAGAAAAAAAACAGTTGTGAAGAGATTTCCCCATTTCTAAAATGGAAAAGCCTTTCTTTTATTTAGGGTCTTGTAAAAATCTGACAAAGGCATCGTTCCCTGAGGTAATTGCACACTTTGTTTGTCTAGCACTTCTAAAACTTTTCCTACCTGACATTAGTTTTAACCCTCTTACCTTAGAGCCAAATACAAGGCTATTTTGTCCTTTTCTTCATTCAAGACTCTGTGATGACTCTTTAGTACTTTACACCCCTTGGCCCTCTCAGCTGCGAAGGGTCTTTGTTGGTCCCAATGATCTTTTTTTTTTTCCTTCCATTTTTTAAAAAGAAATTCCACAAAACTCCTGCTAGCAATGCAGGTGGCCTAGAGCAGATTTTAGCTACAATGGGGTTTTTTTGGGCCAAGTTGCTCATTTAAATTCCATACTGCCATTGCATCTCCCTTTTTTTCCCCCCCGTGAGATTTCAACGCCTAAATGGCCTATTAAATTCTCCTATTTTAGTGAAGCGCAAAGGTATCCCTATGCTTTTCTTTTTATTACAAATTCTGTGTATGTGGATTTTTTAAAAGAATCAGCAAGGACCAGTCTTACATTAGTGAAGACCTTACTAAAAACAACTGTTGAATTATTTGCCCCTTTACTAAGACTGACAAAAAGGAGAAAATAACACTGCCCAGTTTTTCCTTTAGGATATGTCTATACAGAGGCAGAATGACTAGATGTCTTTTTAGCCGTGCTTTCAAGCTAGTGCTCACAAGCTACCCTTTAGATTATCTAGCCATCTTGGTATGGAGCTATGTCTAAGCTTATAGTCCTTACTAAAGTCCTGCTGAGAAGACATACTAGTTCAGGCACATGAATATGCTAACAAATGTGGGTTTGGGATCACAGCTGGCTTGTATCAGGTGAGGTCAGAGCATGGGCAGAGAGTCCCGAATCTGTCAGCACACAGCCTTATACCCTTAACTTCTTACATTTGATTGCAACTTCTGGTAACACAACTGTAGACTCTTCTGCTGTACACAGTCATTACAGATCAGAGACAGAGCGTGTATTGTACTTTGATTTATTTATAGGTATTGATTGAGTTATCCAGCATCTCTCAGCTTGACAACACTCCTCGGTGGTACCCTCTGAAAGAACAGAGTGAAAACATCGATCACGGGAAATCTCATTCTGGACAGAGTAGCCAGCAATCTCCAAAACCATCTGTCATCAAGAGCAGAAGTCATGGAATTTTCCCAGACCCCTCCAAGGGTAGGAATGACTTGGTGCACCTGATATGAAATACTTGCCCAGATGCTATGTGGAAGTTGAAAAATAGAAAAATAGAAAAATAAAGTTACTGCTATGAAGTTTGTATACACTGTTATTAAAAACGTATTTATCTCTGTGATTAATTCATTGGAGCCAAGGCTTAATTTGGCTTGATCAATGCTAGGCAGCTTACTGAGTAATTGTGTCCTTAAAACAGCAGCTTACAAACTCTATGTGCTTTGCACATCTACTATAGATTCTGTGCCCTTTTCATTTTTCTGGTAGCCTTGGCCAAATTCAATACATATTTAGCTTTCTATTTTTCATCTTCCTTAAATATTCTATGGCATTTTATCTTCTGGGAATGTCACATTAATGTTTTATAGAATAACTGTTATGCTATAATAATGCATATGCATTTCCAGTCAATGGGCTGTAGCATATCTCAATTGTATTGGAAATCGGTGGAGCTGATATAGTAGAATTATACTAGTGTTTACAAAAGCAGAACTGATCTCAGTGTCTCCTGCTCCAAGAAATTTATCTCTACTTTTTTTTTTATACTGAGTAGTCAGTGGCCAGTTGCTCACTTAAAAGACATTATATGTCATATCAAAGCAAAAGCCATCCCAAATAGCATCCAGATGAGAGCCTCAGAGTGGTAAGACTCTGCTTCATCTCCTCTCTATTTCTTGGTGTAATGTTTTGCTAGGGATTGGTGTCTATTAAGATCTATATCTAAATTAGAGGTTAGTATAGAAGCTATTGTAAGTTATGCTGTGTTTTTGACCAGAGCATTCATCAGAATAAAATAGTTCACAGGTGATAGAAACCCAATAGTAAATTAATTATTCCGAGGGCCAGGGAAGAGTGGGGAAGTAGAAAATGGTGCTTCGTAAGACTTTCCTAATCACGATATATCCTGAGACTTTGAATGGCATCGCACAGAACATTCCTTGTTCTGGAATGCAGCTAGAAAGGCCAGCCAAGAGAAAGAAAATGGAGTTGTTTGTTTGTTTTTAATAAATGCAACAGTTGTGCTTCTTGATTTTCTTGGTAGATATGCAGGTGCCCACCATTGAGAAATCCCACAGCAGTCCAGGGAGCTCCAAATCTTCCTCTGAAGGACATCTACGCTCTCACGGTCCATCCCGCAGCCAAAGCAAAACCAGCGTCACTCAAACTCACCTTGAAGACGCTGGGGCAGCTATCGCCGCTGCTGAAGCAGCTGTCCAACAGCTTCGCCTTCAACCAAGTAAAAGACGCAAATAAATTCCTCAGCATGGCAGCTTAATGTTCATCTGTTGCCTTTTTCCCTGCTGTCCTTCCCTTTCTGGCTGTTTTTTTTTCTGTTCTTGGCACACTGTGCTCACTCTGTTCAATGTCTTTGTGTGCCTGTGTGTGAATACATATAATTACAATATACTCTTGTATTTAGAAGTCTTTTATTTATTTATTTATTTTAATTTGTATAGACTGCAGTGAAACTGGCTGTTTCTCCATCGGTCCTTTCACTCATGGTCCATGATGTTCCATGGCTGTGCATGACTCAGAAAATTCCATTGTGTGGTGGTGTTTTGGTGTCACTGATTAACTACCAATGAAATAATCAAAACCTGTAGAGATGCGGCTGCCAGCTCTTCAAGTTGCATACAAGTACCGAGAGCACATTAACAAGAAGATATACCTATAAGTAGTAATCAGGAAGGACAGTACTATATACACAAAAGAATATTTAAAGTTAAAGAAAAAAGTTTTTTAACTACATGACTGAGATTTCTATTTTTGAAACAAGACTGTAAATATCTAATTTTTTTTGGAAAGGAAATACAAGGCAACCTTCTTAATATCTCAGAAAAAATCACGTGAGTGATGAGCAGAACAGCAATAGACGAAAACGTTAAACACATTAAATGCAAAATCATTAAACACACAAAGCCATTAACAACATCAGATTTCAGCAGTGTTATCAAGTTAGCAAAGTCAAAGGGAGCTGAGAGCTAAGTCAGGTGTCATAGTTTAATTTTTCTCGTAATTTTTGTGCCATGGATTGATTAAGGGTCAAGATAGATTTCATCTGGCAACTTTAAATAGATTAATAAATTAAAACTTTTCCATTCAAAAGGATTGCTCTCCAGAATATACTTCAGACCAGTATCTGATTGCTAGTTGAGAGTTTAGTTGATGGCAAATTAAAACTCTCTGACTGTGGAATCATTGTGTTTGTCTTCAGGATTTGTTGATATGCCATAAACTTACCATGATATAATGCAAAAATTGGGGGAAAATTATTTCCCTTGTCTTCACCATCATTAATAAAGAAACAGCCAGTTTTAATACTCTTTAATGCTGTGCATGTGGTGTCTCTTTGGTGTTTGAAAACACTACTTACTTAAATACAGAAAAAAACACTTCTGTTTGCATGAATAACATTTAAGCTGGTTCCATCTGAGGATACATACTCTGGGTTTCCATTTCACCCACACTGCCACAGCAGCACATAAAAGCGGTCAGTCTAATCATGCCAGGAAGCAGCACAGACACAGCATAGCAGGAGTCCTCCCTATTCAAAGAACTCAGTCTGACAATCTGCCTCCACCAGCCAATGACAACAAAGACCAAAGCCAACTAGCCCTCAGGAAAGTGATGTCTGATGGACCAGTCAAGCCTGAAGGAGGTGAGCAGAAAGACATGGTTAAGAAACCAACCACATCCCAAATCCTTCTTTCCATGTCTACTAATTCATTGCGAATTATTTATTTTACCCCTCCATTAAGTGCTGTAAATGTTAACATGAAACAAGAACTCTGCTTGATTTTTCCACATAAGCGCATAAATCCATAATGAAAAACTGTGCTAAGAAACATTACAAAACAACAAACGTATGCACTTCCATTCCACTGGAGGACATAGACTTCTGTTGAAAAATGGTGTAGCTTTGCTCATGTTGTTGCCTAATAAAAGCATGCATCCAAGCTGGTCTGCTTAAGCATGATTGAATATTTCTTGTACTGTGAGAAAAACCTCATTGCACATTTTTGTTTCTAGAATTCTAATTGGGACATTAACAATTCCTTTGTCCTCTCCCAATATAGTTGTTATTTCAAAAGTAAATAGCATAGATAATTTTTCAAACCGCCAGTGGAAAGGAAAGGAGTTTTGATCCATGTGTACCTCAATCTCTTGATAACTTTCCTATCAGCCTCTTAAAAAAATTATTTTCTACCTGTAGGCACCTGTACGTCAAACCTAAATTCCACATATCATCAATTTCTCTCTTCATCACAAATAAAGAGCCAGAATCTCAGTTGGTTCAAATTGACACTGTTCTTTTGACTTCTAGAGCATTTTGCTTATTTCCATGGAATCTGAGGGATTATCCCAATAAATTTACAGACTCGACTCCCAGATCTTCTCTTGTGCTGTAATCCCTTCCCAAGCTCTCATGATTCATTGAAGGTTTTTCTGTCAACACCATTGCACACCATAGACAATACAGTCTGGCTGAGAAGGTTATAGGAGAGAAAGAGGGAATGATACTTCAAAAAATATGCCCTAAAGGCAACAAGTCGTTAAGAGAACTAGTGTGAAGTTAAAACAGCTCATTAACAACGGCAAACTTAACAAATAATTTTAAACATTGTATTTAGAAATAACAAGTTCTTTCTTATGAAAGCTTTAAGAACTCTTCCATAAATACATCTATCTACACACGTGTGCGCATCCACCCACAGACGTATTGTCTTACTGTACAACTCAACTGCAGACACTCAGTTCAGGCAGAGGCCAGAGGATATCATGGTGCTAGCTCAGGCATCATGACTGAAAGGCACATCCTATTCCTGGGATATATACCATAGAAATCTAATTCTGGAAGGAATATCCTATGAGGAGTGGCTAAGGATTTTGAGTTTGTCTAGTTTGGAGAAATGGAGGCTGAGGCATGACCTCATTGCACTGTACAGCTTCCTGAGGAGGGGAAACGGAGAGGGTGGTGCTGAGCTCTTCTCCTTGGTATCCAGGGATAGAATGTGTGGGAATGGTTCAAAGCTGCACCAGGAGAGGTTTAGTCTGGACATTAGGAAGCATTTCTTTACTGATAGGGTGGTCAGACACTGAAACAGACTTCCTAAAGAGGTGGTCAATGCCTGAAGCCTGTCAGTGTTTAAGAGACATTTGGACAATGACCTTAGTAACATGCTTTAACTTTTTGTCAGCCCTGAACTGGTCAGGTAGTTGGACTAGATGATCATTGTAGGTCCCTTCCAACTGAAATATTCTATTCTATTCTATTCTATTCTATTCTATTCTATTCTATTCTATTCTACTCTAAATAACTCTTAGGATCTTTTGAGGTGTCGTGTCTGTAGAGATTTATCATAAGTACTTGTAGTCCTGTGATGCCTTTTGGCATAGAAAAACAATGCTAAAACCTTCTGCTTGTGATATGAGGTTGAATTAGGGTTCACATACACGTTTATACTAACGAAATAGCTAGGGTGTTGGCTTCAAGTACGCTTGCCACTGAACTGTTATGCTAGCTTCTTTACTTTTAAAATTGCAAAAAGGATACGTATCGATATGCATTTGGCTCAGCAATATTAGAAGCATCATAGAGAGTTATGAGAATAAGAGACCACATTAATATCGTTAATATATAAGTGAGGTTAGAGTTACTATGAAAAGACATGGTACCTTTGTCTTTTTACTTCCTACAAATATACATAATGCATGGTCACCTACACAAAGTTTACAAGTCTGGTTTCAGATCAGTGAGAAGTTTTGGTTTCTTCTTATAGTACCAAAACTAGTTTGTCCTAATTTATTCATATGAGGTGGGCCAATAATTACCATTTTGTGGTTAATGGATCTCATGCATTTCAACAGGAACAAAAAGCAAGATTAGTTAATTGCAATTTTGTGGAGTATATAAGTAAAATAAGAAGAGACTATGGCCTTGAATAGAAAAAACACGAAAGATACTCAAAACAGCTTTCAATTTATGGAGCTCTGTGCAGGAGAAGGAGGAGATGAAGGACGGAGATGTTTCCCTACTTCAAAAATTCTAAAAGTTAAGACTATTGTGAACAATGAATATTAGGGCATCATCAGTTTGCAAGTCCATTCCTACAGGGATGCTGCATGGTTGTGGTAACCACCCCCATTACAGCCTACTTTATTGACACGTGGAAAAGAACCCATTATGAACTGGTTTTATGGACTGGAACAGCCATCTTGGCAAGTTAGTAATTTTTTGTCACTGAATCTCAAAGCCCTTTATTAAGAAAGCCATTACGCATCATCCACAACATGATTATTATTATTTTTTACCACGGTTATTTCTCGGTGAATTTATCAGAGAACAGCATCTTTTAGAATAACTGTTTATTTTTTTTCAGCTGAAGCACACAAGGTAGTAGTAATCTAGCAAGATTTCCTCAAAAATGATGGGAAAAATTCTTTTCTGTGAGACATCATCAGTTCTTCTCTACCTAAGAGAACCCTGAGAAAGAGCTTCCTTCTTTAACCTAGTCTCTCAAAAGCTTCTTTTTTTTTTTTTTTTCTTGAATTGGCACTTGAAAAAACCAAAACAAGAACCCTCAGTCATTCTTAAAATGCCCCAGACAAATCTTTCTCTACTTCTGACTCCTAGGACCTCTTTTCTGTTGGAGGTGTTTTGTCAGTTATTAATTGTATGTCTGATGAGAAGTAAAAAGGAAATCATAAACAAAAACAGGACCTGTGGTATACCTGTTATACTTTGTGAATGCAACGGACTTGCATTAGTTTAAGTTTATTGCACTAAACTATATCTGTATTCATTTTAAACAGTAAAAAATGTATTTTAATCATCTATTTTAAGGTGAAGCTACAACAGAAAACATTGGTCTTTGTTCAGCACCTTTGTAAAATCCAATATTCAGCTACAGCATTTAATTAAAAATAAACTCTGAAGTATCATTTCCTTGTTGCCTGTGAGAGATAAGAGTGTGATCTGCAAAGAAACCAACTGCATAATACACGTTCCCATCACACCCCTCTGTGAGGAAAAATAAAACTTCAGAGCCAACCTTTGAAAGCAGAAGGTGCAAGGGATCCAAGCAAGAGAGAGACAGCAGTGCCTGGGTTTGAGTTAATTTGATTTCATTTTTGTGAAAAATTGGAATCATTGCCAATTACACGTTCACATAAAATCAAGCACATTTCTTTCAACATATATCTGTGTATTAGGGTTTATCCACCAGATGAGTCAGTTTCAGAGACAGTGTAAGTCAGTCCACCTCCTTTTAAGTCAGTAATTTATCCCACAGAAGGATCTTTCCATGGAATTTACTTGGTAGGTCACATGTTTTAAATATAATAAATTATTTTAGAATTCTTCAGATATTTGAACACTTAGAGATACTCTAATGATAATTACCCGTTCTCTGGATATATGCATAGAAAACACTGTGTATCAGTTATATATTTATTTACTGCTTTTATATAAAAGGCCTTTTCAAAGCCAGTTTATAGTTTTAAAAGAATGAACTAAATGCTTTAGTTTTAACAACTTCCAATACCGTGAATAAGAAAGACAAGGAACAGCAAAATTTCCCTTCAGCATCAGTGTGAGGTAGAAAGGTGCACCAGCTCTGCCTGACTAGAATAGAAAGTGTGAATAGAAAGTGTAGTTTCCAGTGAAATCAGAAGTACAGAGCACAAAAAAAAGATACTGTTCACCATATAGTTAGCATTTATCTACATAACTGGTCATTTTTTAAAGTACACAGTTTTATAGGGAGCTGTGGTCTCTACATGGATGTTTAACATACCTGCTTGACAGGTAAAATTCAATGGGCTTGTCCTTATTTGCAGAGGAAGAAGTGCCAGTTTTGGCCCAAAAGGTACAATGATTGTACAATGATAAAACATTTCCTTTATTACATCAGAATATCGAACGGCCAAAAAAAAAAAAAAAATATGACCAAAGAAGAGAATTTCTAGACAATTATTATGATTCTTCCTAGGATCTCTGGAGAACACTAAATTAATATTAAATAGCTAAGTAGGTGATTTTAAGCCTAACCATCATTGTAGTCCTATGCATTTTTCTATCCTTTCAAACAGATGCTCATGAGAGAGAAGCTACAAGTCTATATGCTGTTGCTTGAACGTCATATGGTGATGGATGTCATAGGCACCCCCTCTTTTATTTGGCACACATTAAAAAAACAAGCAAACAAGGAAACAACCTGCCAGGAGAAAAGCACTGCTATACTCTTCACCTGAATCAGTTAGCAAATGTTGAAGATGCAGAGAAAATAGCATGTGTTTCAGTTAAGGGTCCAAACATACCTATTAAATTACTATTTAAGTTTCTACAGCAATTTCTGTCTATTTTTCCTACATTTTTTTACTCAATAATAGAAAAGTTTTTTTCAACCCCAAACCTCTGTGAATTTAAAATCACAACATTTTCTGAAAACCAAAATCTAATTCATGTACCCAGAACCTATTTATTTCTCCCATCTCATAGAGAACATTTCATCTTTTACAGTATAAACTTTCCACCATGACACAAAAGCTTTTCTGTGATACCCTAAGAGGAAATAACTTTCCAAATAGCTGTGTGTCAAGTGATTTTACTGGTCAGAGGGAGGTCTACTACCAGAGCTAATACTGTTAGCTAGAATATCTAGAGTAGACAGACTGCATCAGCATTTTCACAGTTGTGCCCAAATAAGCCTGTCAATTTACACCTCTCAAAGACCTCCGGTTTAAAACACTTTAGTTCAAAAGGCAGCATACCTGCTTTTAACTCACTCGGTCCAACAACTTTGACAAAGGTTCACTTAAGTGTCAGCATAACAGGTTAAAGCTACACAGAAATGTGTTGTGCTGTATGTACCAAGATATTGCTAGCATTGTAAAATCCATGATACAGGTCGAGCCAGCACTGTGTCATTTAATTTCTAGCCACTTAGCTGGAAGAAATTAAAATCGACAGGAATTTTCTTTGTCACTAAGTTCTATTTACTGGCATTAGCAGCAGTGTGGAATGAAAGGAAATTGATTCCTAGGTTCTATAAATCTTCTGAACTGGTTATGATTGTGGATTTAAATACCTGCTTATTTGGGGTCCCTTTAGGTCTATACCCATTTTCACACTTTTAATAGGCAATGCTATGTTTTAATTTCCTACAATAATTTAGGATGTTTCCTTCAGACTTTAAATAATTTACTGCCCAAAGCTGGTTTATGCCTCTACTTCACTAGTCCCATAGTCTCTTAATTTCCAAGTTAAATGGGCCTTCATGTTGCTCCAAATAACCCATTTCCAAGAATCATTATCAAAACAAGAACAGCTTGTCCCCACTCTCTGCAGATAGCAATAATCTGAGGCTGTCTTTTGAGTCTTGTTTCAGTCTAATAGCTGGCACATTTTGCTTTGGCTATTCCTGCTATTTACTCTTCCACCATTTTAAGCTGACATGTAATTTCAGGAAATTGCTCAGATTCTTCATTTGATAACTCTTATTTCAAAAGTCTCTTAGATGGTAGCCTAACCCTACAGAGCACATGTAAGAAAATTATTTTATCAGAATTGCTTTGCTGGGTAAAGAAATGTCACCATCACAGTTTAAGATGAGTGCTGTTCTGCCATTACTCACTTCAAATGGTAAATTGCTCTGTTAAGAGTTGTATTGAAATTTCACAAAATATCACTGCTCAGTGTGTGGTCAAAGCCATGGCTAATATACAAATGTGGCTGAAACGGGTGAGACCGTGGTCTAAAGTACTGTTCAATATTACGAAGAGTGAGGAAAAGAAACTATCAGAACTGACCTGAGGTATATGCCTTTGATCACTAGTTATTTATTTATCCCCATTCTGTTGCCAGTTCACAAAAGATGCAGCTAGCTGTCCCAGCAACAGGGTTTTACACTGCAGAACCTTACGGAGCAAGCCTGAGCAGCGTTTGCTTTTAATGCGAGCAAACCCTTCATAAAAACAGGTAAACTGGCATTTGGGGACAGTTCGAGGTTGGAGCACTTGAAACACAAGGCGACTGAGAGTGAAGAGTAGACAAGCTTCTGCCAGAAGACAGTGTGACATGCCTAGTCTGTTGGTCAGCAGATAACTATCCAAAGCAGAGCAGTGATTGCACCTGCTCCCATGGGTTTGCATCTCTCTGAGAAGACTCAGCATGATGCTATCAGCCCTTTTTGTCACCCAGGGTTTCTCATAAGACTGCCGGTTATGAAGAACGATTTCTTTTCAAGCAGTTAGAGGCAATCCTGAATGCATACTCAGAAGCGTTTGTCCCTCCTCCTGTTTGGTTTACAAATAAAACCATCTTTCCCAATGTGTTTTGACAGTTGTATTTCTGCTTCTAGACAGGTACATGAAAAGGGGAACATCTACAATTTAATCCCCAGGAGTAAGTTCTGCTTGAGTCTGTTCTTTTATCCACAGGAACCACAGAACAGCATAGTCCCATTTTTCAAATTTAAGTCTTTAAAAATAAAAACAAAAGTCCCTTCACTGTAGAAGAATGGCTGGAGTGGCTGGCAGTGCCGGATTGTTTCTGTTTTGCTGCTGACTGATTTGACAGTTCATTGCTATAGGTCTTGTGTGAATTATCTCTCTCCCTTATGCTAGTTTTTTAAAAAGCATCTTCTCTGTGGTAGAAACAGACTTTTCTGAAAGATTAAGTGGAATCACACGGCTTCCGTTCTTTCCTTTCTTATTGATTTTAATACAATATTTTCTTTATACTAAGGCATACTTACGTGTTTTCCTTGATTAGAAAAGTTGGTTTTCTATCTGGGTCCATAAGCCAAAGCATAAGCAAAAGCATACTTTTACCATAGATGCATCCAACTAATATTGTTATAATAATAATTTAAAAAAATAAAAACAAAAAAATGGAGCTAAAAGGGCAGGTCAGTGCAAGCCTCAATTTTCTTGAATCAGCAATTCTTTTCCAAGAAGGCATAAGGGAATATGTGGTTGAATACCATTCTGTTGAAGGAAAAGTCTTTTTTTTAATTTTATTTTTGTAAACAATACAGAGTACAAAAGGTGTCAGTTTAACCATTATAATTTTTTTCTTTGGAAACCCCAATTCTACACCAGGAATAACATTATGATCCACTTTTTTAGAATCTGAAAGAATTCCTGTAAACAATCAAGAACTCTTCCAACTCATTTATATGTTATTCAATAGAATGGCTGAACCGAAACTTCTGCTTATGCCAGCCCATACAACAGACAGTACAACAGTGTCACTCAGAGGCAGCATTAACACCACATTGCTAGCTACTAAATATGACATGTCTACCCATCAACACACCTTCCAAGTAGAGAACATTTCATCTCACTGGGGAACTACCAGCTAAACCAGGATTAGCAGATGAAAATGAAATCAAGCTACAAGAGTAGCTTTGTGTAATAAAAAATTCTGTGCAGTCTTTCAGAGGAAGCATCTCATATTAGAGTTTTAAACATTCATTTCCTCTGTCTATTCTTCATAGCCCAATGGCTGGACAGCCCAGACATCACTCAAGTTACAATCCTTAAAAAGTACCAAGCACCTGATAAACTGCATAATGAGCTAATGGAGACGGAGCTGGAGGAGGGAAGGGATATCGCCTCTTTCCCAGAAAGAGGCCAAATGATGATGTTGGGTAATGATCTTCAGTTAAGCTTAGTCTCTTCCATTTGCTGAGGCCTGAAGAGTCTTTTCTTTCTTCTAAAAATGGAAAGATTTCAGGATCATATATAACTGACAGCAAGACCTTGCATATGGGAAGTATTTAAAAGTTCGGGGTTTTTTACTAAGAACCAGGAAATAATTTGAAGAACCAAAGGGCAAGGAAGCAATGAAACACAGCACTTCCGTGCTCTGGATACTTAACGTTCAAATGATGGCAATTGCCTTTGCCCAGGTTTCTATTCAGATAAATGTTGTACATTTAAGTAAAGCAAGACTACACCTTGTAGTATCAGGCACCTCTGTGACAGCAGAAGAGAATATCCAATCTTCAGACCAGAGTGAATCCTTACAAAACTATTCAACTCTCTACAGACTAAGGCACCTCCTGCCAGAACTTTGACATCAAAACCTGAGAACTTAGACATTTTTTAGTGTAGGCAACTGTAAGCAGAAGGACTGTAACTCAGAATTGAACCTGCCCTAATCTCACTTTAGCTACTTGTCCTTTATGTGGATAGGAACCCAATTAGCCAAGCAAGGTGGTAATTGCTCTGACACTTACAGGGCTTCACAGACCTTACATAGGCTAGTAAGACTAGAGGAGTACCACTGTGAACTCAGCCTTTCTTGATAAAGTTCTTAGGACAATGTTTGCATTTTTATAAAGAGAAAGGGCAAGACTGCAAATGAATGTGCAAACTAGCCCCTTGCACATGAGAGCAGGGAACAAGTTCTAACTCTCAACTTAGAGTATAAATCTAACCATGGTTATTCTAACTCTTAGACAAAATATTGCCTGGCAGCAGGCATCAGCCCATCTTCAGAACTTGGAAGTTTCCTATATAACCAGCAGCAGAAGCTCAGAGGTCTAGATTTATCTATAAAAATATAGATATATAGAAAATGTGGGTGTCATGAGTTATGGAGGAGTTCTCTGTATCCAGATTCTTAATTTGTCACAAAATCAGCTGTAAATTTGCGGATTTCATCTCTTGTCGCAAACTGATGCTGTAGTTCATTACTTTCATAGAGCAGACGGGAAAAAAAAAAAAAGAGTAACATTGAACTTTAGAATTTTCAAAATCCAGTCCTGAATCTAAACTTGGACCCATTATAACCATTCACCAAGAGATCATAAGGGAAAAAACATCAATATAGGAAAAGATGTAAATTAGTGAAAACAGTAGAGAAACTAAAAATACAGCATACTGAGTGTATTATCAGGATACAGCTGTTTCAAAAGAAACTATGTTTTGATTATAAATAGATGTAGCAAAACTTCTAAGCCATGTATAAAGGCTTAATTCAAGCTCTTCTGGCTTAAACTAAATTCTAGGTTCTTGCTGGTTTTAGAAATCCACCAGTTAAGATATAAGAAATCACTTCAGGCAGTAGCTTTTACAGCAAAGTCAATAAAAATAAGAGCTCAGATATGAACCACCCTTTCAGCCACATATGTTATGGTGGAGACGTATGCTACACTAAGCAAATTCGTGCCTTAGGGAAGGACTAAAGACACGTTTTTGTGCTGGCACAATACTGTCTCGGCTTCCATGGTTTTTGCAGATGTGTGGCTTTCCTGATTATTCTCACCTGGGAGGCATTTGTCATGCCATGGCAAAGAAACCCCAACCCAACCCAAAGAAACCCTCAAAATCCCAAACAACAAACATCAGAAGTCATACAGGTCACACAAACACTATGAGAACTGAGGTTATGGATTATTTTGGGGCCGGCATGAGATAGCCCTGATGCAGGCTGCTGAATACAGGGCAGCTGGCAATAATGTGCTGTAAAGGAGAGCTTGACCTCTCTTCTCTGAAATCTCACTCTTGCCCAACATTTCGCAACAGCAGTTCCCTGACATGTCACCATAGTCATAGGAATTCCCTCACAGTACCACAAACTGGAAGTGATAGAGCAACCGCTTCTCACAGCTGTCGGAACAGGACACGCTGCTGTGCTCTGGCTCTCGGGGCTGGTAAAAACATGGGTGGTTTTCTCTCCAGATGAGATACTGAGGGTATCTGTTAATAACAGTAAGATTTTACAGTTTATTAATTTGTATTAACATCCAAGAAGATAGCCTGTGATCAGTGTTTAAAATCATGAAATAGAGCTGAAGAATATTTTTGTCTGAAAATAATTTAGACTGACAGATTCCTTCTGTGGCTGTGGGCAATAGTGAAACAGAGGAAGCTAGCAGAGTTTTTAGAGAGTTATGTGACAGCTCGGTTTAGCAGTGAAGAATCATTTTGCAGAGTAAGAGTTCTGTCTTAACTCACGGTTTGGCCCAAGGATTGATGATATGTGAATTGCTTCATTCCCCTCTTCTACTTTCAATTATTAATCTGTTTTTGCAGCTCGGTCCCACATCAGGCAGCATGCAGCAGTCTTCACTGAAAATATTACGCACTCAAACATAAATAATAATGGTTGCCAGTTTAAGGCAAGCCACCACTGGGGCTCTGGCTCTTATTTGAAGTAATTTCCATTTAGATATTTGACTAATTTCTTCTTTAAAGAAGAATCTCTTTTAACTGCTTGCATTAGAGTTTCACAGTTCACCAGAATAACATAAAACCTCATTAAGTCTTCACAGAAAAATAACCTTACAAAAAAGTATTTTTATCTTCAGTATATATGCTCAGTCATTTGGAACAGATGAAATATGACAATAGTAGATGTAGTAGAGGACATGTAATAAAAAAATTCTAAAAATATGTATTAATATTCCCAGACAATTGTGTAATTCAATGTGAGAATAGCTACTTTATTGTTCCTGTAATAATTATTACATGTAATGTCACTGTGTCCTTTTTTGTTTATATTTCTCAACTGGCTAAAGGCTGAATACTGGAAGATTTGTTCATGTAGTACAACAACCAAAACACAAAATAAAGCATCTGAAGAAAAAATAACATATGCTGGTGTACATTTTCTACACCAAATGGTCTTAAACAAGATTAGGGCAGCTCCCATCAAAATACGTGCATTAAAATTCTAGGCATGTTGTAAGAGAGATCCAGATGGGTAGGAGCAGTTGAGAAATATAATGCAGTAGCTGTGTTACGTCTGAAGAGGGGTGGAGGTCTTCATACAGTCTCTGTGACTACAGACGGTGTACCTATATTTCCTTTCAGCTTCCTCTCCTCAAAATCACCAAATGCAAAGAACGTTTCATGAGGAATATGAGGAAGGCCCACTGGGACTTTCATTTTTACAAGATTACCATATGAAATGTTTCACATGAATAACTGGTTTTCTGTAACTTTAATCAGAAAAGCAGTGTTAATCAATCTAACCCATTCTTTTTTTCCTTCAGGCTGTTGATTTGAACTGTTAACATGGCTGGAGAAAAAATATGGTGGTATACTATTTGGTTTAGAACACCTTATTCTATGTGAAAATAAACATCATCTGCAAAAGATGATAATGCAATACTGGAATGTAAAATGAAAAACTGAAAGTGTTTGCAGCATGTGATTTTGATAAATTACATTTTTTCTTAACGTGGATGGTACTGATGTCTTACAAGGTTTTTGGTAACCCACTGTTCCTGCCCTGTACAGCAAGGTCTACTAATCACCGACCTGCAGAAAGTTCTGTCTCCACTGGCTCGTCAGCCAGTAGTTTTGGCAGTGGATACAGCATGGATAGCGAAGGCAGCAGCAGTGCCACAGGAGAGAATAATCTATTTCCCATCCCAAGAATGTAAGGTTTTTCCTTTAATATACTGTATCCTCCATGCCCTGACTATGTATAGCCCTTTCACTTGCCAGTCATCTTCTTACGTAGTTTCCTCTGCAGACTTGAGTTACGCAGTAGAATAGCAGCTAACTGGGAAGAACTCCTCAGAGTTCATACTTTTATTCTGCTTTGTTGAGCACTGAATTTTTAATAACCAACCAAACCTCTGCCTCAACGTCATGAATTTACTGCTATCACACAGGAGAGGTGGTAGTCTCAGCCTTTGATGAATGTGTGTGGAGGTGGGTGTGGGTTATGTTTTAAAAGTGCAACTTTAGTAGGCCTGAGAATGCTTAGTTTAAGTTTTCATATTGGGCTCCTTCCAGAAAAAAGTGTGACCAGTGCAAACAAAATTCAGATTCTGGATATAACCCAACTTTTCCCAGGTTTTTACAAGTTTGAGTAGAATTTCTCAGGTCTTGGTTGGAAAAAACCTTTTTAGGATGGAGCCCTTGTAGGGATTATCAGGCTACTATCAGTGTAATGATCCTATAAAATGATTTAATTTTCAAATATTTTACCCAGTTAACTACTCCACAGATAAATGTTTTGCCAGGATTTTTTTCCCCTCAACTTTGGCCAGGATTTTTTTCCCCTCAGCTTTGGCAGCATGCACCTTCATTTAGCAATTTCATTTATAGAGAAAATTAATTGCTCCTAATCAACTTAATGTTTCTGGCCTGAAAATTTTATAGATTGATTGTTCTTAAAATATTAGTTGGTAGTCATTGCTCATTCAACATCTGCAATAGTTGTTCAAGATTTTCTCTGGGACATAAGTTTTTGTCTTTTCCCTTGAAGTCCTTAATTATTAGTCACAAGAGCTTGATATAATCTTCCTAAAAAAGCTTGAACAAAGAAAAAATTCATTCTCTAGAACTGTGACATTTCTGAGTATTCATAACTTTCTAAAATAAAGCCTTATGGTATTGTCTACAGCTTATTAGTACCTAAAAGGAAAATAGACACAAATCTAATATAACATTCTCATCTTCAGAATCTAGGAGGACAATGTGAGCTCAGGTTGTAGGGTGCCAATTGTTTTATGTTCATTGAACTTTTCACTCATGTTGTTCTAGGTTAAAATGAGCTGCACTTCCCATGGGCAAAAAGACAATCTTTAATTGGATTTGACAAACTCAAAATTATTTTGCTATCATTTGTAATGAGAACAGCAAAGACGCATAAAATCTTTGTGCTCAGAAACACCAGATGGAGCTCTCAGAAGTTTTGAGTTCAAATAGTATCACTTACTGTGCATTGTCTAGCAATGCCACAGTATCTACAGTTACTTGGTATTTGGCTGAAATCAGTCTATTAAGCCTGAAATCAGCCCCACTTCTACTGAAAAGCAGGAAGAAGTCTCCACAGCTTCAGCTTTTCTCTTATAGTAATTTTTTCCCATGAATTTTACTTAATTAAATAAAATATATCCAGCCCTCTTATTTTCTGTTGAGGGCTAGACTATATTTTTTTTATTATGGCATTTTTAAAGTAAATTGTTTATACGCTGATATTAGATAGAGAGTTTAGAAGTTACACAGGACATTTATATAGACAAGAAATGCTTTCTTTTTCATGTTCGTCCCAAGGGCTTTATGTAATGTAATGAAAATGAATGACAAAATTAGTGTTTACCATCAGAGACCTTTGGGATCATTCCTGGGGAGAATGTTTTAAAATAGATAACTGTTTCCATTTTGAATAGAATTATGGATTAAAATTCTTATATACCTGAATATATGTATGATTGAAATTCTAGTCAACATTTGCATTCACACTGGCTTGATAATGACTTCAGGGACTCTGACCTTGTACACTAATTCAGCATATCCATGAGACCACAGCTCACAATTTAGAAGTGAAGTATTCAGTAGGCTAAATAATTTTGTCTTGGCATATAAAAACATTTTTGGTTATAAAGTCCCTGTTTAGATTATGTTTCTGATCTGTCAATAGAAAAAGTTTTGGATAGGGTGAGTTTTAAACTCTTTACTCTAGTCCAAATGCTTTTAACCATGGGAACATTTAGTCATGAAGCAAAATCAAAGAGTTAAATAGTGACACTGTGGGAATTGTTTGATGAGGTAACTAATTAGAATACTTGCCAATATTAAATATTGTTATAACTGTCAAGGGGAATTAATCATTACATACAGTTATAAACAGCTGAATATATCTTGTAAATTCTTTCTATTTGGGAGATAGTTTTTAAAATGCTGTTATTATCCAGTTGTAATACCCCTGAAAGTTACTTATGTTATCTCTGATAAAGACCAGATTTTCTGTGCCTTTGTATTGTGTAACCATCTATACCAGTACAATGTCTGTAAAATTATGTTAATTTTGAATGGAAAGGTGAAAAGCAACTGAACAATTTGTAAGGAATCTAACCCTAGAGACAAATAATTCTTGTATCGTATTTGTAATATGTTTTGTGAAGCATTACCTCATAGAAGAAGAAAAGAATAACTTTCAGTTAAAACTGAATTTAAAATCACTTTAACAACTGACATTTTATACTAATTATTTTAGTTCATTATGAACTTGGACAGCTTCTGTTGCTGCTATGAAACATGAAGCTGGTTCATTTGCTGGTAGCAAAGAACAGTGCTGACCCTTTAACCCCAGAGCAATCACCTGTATCTGAAGATAATGCCTTGTATTCTCTATCACAGCATTTTGGAGTCTTAAGAGATAAAGAAAAATAAAAGCACAAACATCTCATAGTAGCAGGCATGTTTTTGAGAGAGATTGTAACCATGCCTTAGAGCTTGCAACAGGTATGTTTAAGGATAGCTTATATTTTACCTAACTTCCATTGCCTAAAAATAGACATCGAGATTGCAGTCCAGGTTCTTTCTACATTCACTGGAGAAAGATAGGGACCTCTAGAGCATTATTTATTTCATTCACCTTACTTTAAAATTAATGTAAGTCTCAGAACTGAACCTAAACTGTAATGTAAAAGGAATCATTAAAAGAAGATAATGACTACAAACATGCCTTACCTTTGAAGTAACAGTATTGCAGACCAAATATCATTTTTGTGACTCCTTATTATGTATTTCACTGTTCACCATAACAGAATAAAGTGAGAAGAGAAGCTATGCAGGCTGGTTGCAGAACCCAGGCTGGCGGGGGGCAGGCAGCAGACAGCACCTGATGGCCCCATTCTATAAGAATGCATAGCCTTAGCAAGATGCGATTGCAGTTGCCTCCAAAAGAGAAAAAAAAAAAAAAAATCTTCAACGATCTGTCCAAATAGCAATAGAAAAAACCTATCATCTACTTTATTTTCTTGAAATTAAATATACACACACACGCTTTTTTGTCTTTTAGAAATACCTGTTGTGTTTGTCTTTTTGTACAGAACCAAGCCTCATTGGCTTGGATGTACCATTTGCTTAGATCTCATCTCCTTATGATTTTACTGACAACTACCACCATATCTTTTAACAGAGGGAAGATGAGCCAGAATGGACAAGATCCAGTAAAGCAGTCGGGAGTAGGATTAACCGATGCAGAAGGTAAAAAGAAATACAAACAACACTACAGTGGTATCCCACGCTTATAGAACCAATATGTTTATTTCTTTTACTTGTTATGCTATGAAAGATTAACCTATGCTTTCTTTGTACCATAGATTAAGATCCTGACTTTCATTTACTCTGAGGGCCCTTTACACATAGCACCAATGTAATGAGTCTTCAGTTTAAATGGGAACAGTGTCTTACCTGTTTCTTAAAAGTAATTAAATAGTTAGATTGCTGTGAATACTATCTGTCTTAATGTTCATTGCTTTTCATAGTATTGGAATAAAAAATATGAAGTATAGACTTGACTCATACCCATTAAATCAGAAGAAAATATCCAATGGCTGTCAGGCTGTATTTTTATAACATTTCAGAATATTTACCTCATAAAGGAATTATTAATTTTGGTGTCTACATAAAACGTCAAGTTTAACTAAAAATCTTAGCTGAACATCAAGCTTGACTGCTGCACTTAGACCATAGTGAAACTCTTATCTGATTGGGAAATCCTAAGTGATTTTTTTCGGTGTGAATGTGGTGCTGCCAAAGAAGGAGACATTGCAATATTGGACCTGGAAAGAGCCCAACAGAATGGCTGTCAAAGTTTCATGAGCAATGTGATTATCTCTTTCATGTGTAATAATGGACAACTGCGTGAAAATTAAGAGAGTGTTTTGTATTGAAGGATATGTTAGGAAAATTCCATTTCCCTTTACATATAACGTATTTTCTTTCAAGTGTATGTTTCTGTTGACCTCAAATATAAAACTTAATTATCATGACCTTCATTTTATTATTAAAATACTACTTTTATCATTTTAATGCATTCCAATGCAGCTTTGGGGTTTTAATTAATTCATAAATTGAAATTCATATATACAATTGAGGTTAATGTCGTGTTAAGTTCAGTCTTAAAAAAAAAACATTTTTCAGGTTTCTGCAATCTGTATTCATGGGGAAATAATTGCTGTTGCTATATTTGAGGTAAAAGCGATCCAATGTTCCACAGATTTCAAGAAATCAAATTAGAATCTGAAGGTAGAACTGTAAAACTGTCTTTTCCAATGCAAGAATCCATAACTGTGTATATGCATTCTACTAAATCTTTCACTACATAGTAGTCATCATTCAAAAATCCAAATTCAGCTGCTTGTCAAACTTCAATTTGTTCAATGGTATTTTTAAGTATTTGAAAAAGCAAACTATTTTTTAAAAGAGAACTGGTGGGATGAAAATGGGAAATTAGGAATTTTCCATTTTTACTTTGTTACAATGTGTTTTATACAGAATGCTAATTGTAAACAAATAGCTTTTCATCATTTTGTTCATCATAAATTGCCCCTTAGGTTAAAGTTTCAGATCATAAATTTCAGAAACTACAAATACAAAATGTTTTAATTTAATGTTTGTATCATTCAAAAAAACCTCAAACAACCAGACCCAACCAAAAAATCACCTTTTGAATCATTTTAAAAGATGCGTATAAAGCATTTGGTCACTAAAACTACTTTTCCAGTGAAAGACATGTTTCTCCTCATCTTCAAAATCTGCAAATAATTCAAGAGCTGCAATTCCCTAATTTTCACTTATGATGCAGTTCCCCTCTCCTAACTTGAGAATTCTAAGATTTACAACTCCAAGTCTGATAAAATGAGTGGTTCTTACTAAGTGTTGGATCTCCCCATCGAGAGAACCTGGGGCAGCCAGCCTAGTTTTCAGTGTCCAGTTTCTAGCTGACTAAGATGGGGAAAGATCAATCTCAAATGATAAATTAAACTAGAAGTTGGAAAACAATTCAAGTGCATTTCACTTTTAGCATGTATATATAATTATCTCGTGGGGAAGTAGGACAGAATTTAGAGGAACTCAAGATTAACTGAGAATAACTTCAGTATTATAGAATTATTGTGGTATTCTTTTCATAGATGAACAAAATTGAATGAAAATCTTAAAGTCTTAAAGATCAAATGATATCTTCTGTAGTGCACTTATCTGTGTTGTGGATCAGATGAGCTCTGCAATTAACTGGAAGCAAATATTCATTCCCATTTTTCACTAATTTGTAGAGAGCACACATAGCTGACATTTATATTCTCATTTGCAAATAAGGATTTAATGTTATATTTAAAACCTTTTAATAGTAGTACTATTTTTATATTTTCAAATATTCTTGATGGATAACTTCTGTGAAAAGTAGCCTGTGGGTTACCCTCTTTAAAACTGTGCAGAATAAATTCAATAGCTTAAACACGCGGATTTACTGCTACTTGAAATATTTTAGTTACCCAAGTCATTCGTACAGGCCTGGCAAATATGGCAGGGGACTTAGAGATACAGGATCTTTAAGACCAGTAGCTGGAGGCAAACCAAGGTAGGACTCTCAAATGGCAATGAAAACTGTTTTCTAGGCAGCTGAATCAACACTGTAGCAACAGGGTTCGGATTCAGCTCACAGAGTATGACACCAAAATTTAGGCATGTACATAAGTGGAATCACCAGGGAAAAATATGCTCCTTTTGTAATTGTTTAGCCACTTGAGAAATGTGCTAATGTTTTCTTGGGAATAGTTTTTGTGCTATTAAGATGTATCAGTTAAGTTATAAGTAAATATTGGAAAACAGTACTATTTACTTTGCTGACACAACCAAATGGTCAGTAGAAATAACTGTGAGTATTGCTATGATAATCTTTGTTTCTCTGAACATATCATCTTGTCATATTCTGTATTTTCATACTACTTAATAATATAAAATAATTCAGAGTTTTGTTCTTGGACACTGTGTTACAGTTATTTTTATGATATGCATTGTTGCATGCTATCTTACACCGGACATTCTTCCCTGAACAGATGAAATACTTCATCTTCTTAAACTTCAGTAAATCTTATGATACATATTGTGATCTTCATTGAGTTATGCAAACCAATTTCTCTATTCGTTTCAGAAACTGCAATATCTTTTGTTTAAAGATCTCTTATGACATGCTATGGAATATTACAGACATTACAAACAAAAAACCCAATTGCATTTCATGTAAGGATTGAAACTAACAATTAAAAGCACATGATTAATAAAATGATTCAGTCGTAGATCATGATTGGTCTATCTGCCCTGTGACACTACTCAGCCAATAGATCCCAGATGGTATTTTCCACCTACCAACTATTTATCCAGTTAAGAAATAAATGGGGAAAATTATTTTTGTACATTTCAAAAATGCAAATTTACTAGGTAATCCCAAGGTGCCATTATTTCTGGTAGAAGACATATATATACACATATATACATATATATAAACCCCCAAAATTTTAAATGAAATAGTATACTATAAGGAAATTTTGGATCTTCTCATTTTGAAGATACTATATACATGCAAAATATCATTCTTCTAGGATTGCAGACATTGAGGTTCATCTCAAAGTCTCTTTTAGGAAAGATGAATATATTAGTAAGCATGGCCCAGCTTCACTCATTCAGTATTTTTTGAAGTGAATGAGTACGCACAGTGCTTCTGTCATCCTCTGTGCTTGCCCTCATTGTTGTCAGGATTTTCAGTCAGAAAATTGTAAACATTGTATAGGAACAGAGTGGCTCCCCAGCCACATCTTCCAAGAAAGTGGTTGTTTTACTTAAAAAAACCCAAATCCCCTCCAGTCCGTGTCCTGAATACCACAAGCTTCTCTACACAGTTCTGCCATGGCTCAGAGGCTCACTTTCTGACATTTCCAGTGGTCCTTTGAGCATCACCCTCTGCGTGCAGTAAAATCAAGTCCTGTAAGTAAGAAACTCTCTCCCTGTATAAAGGACTGAACCTGAACAGAAATTTGCAGAATATTCAAGTAAAGCCTCTGTAGAGTATTTCTACGCCTGAGCAGAAGGAATAGATATGCACTTTCAAAATCTGATGATGCGCATATACTTAGTGAACTTCTGCAAGATGATATACTAGTTATACACACTCATTGTTTACACAGCCTTTAATGAATTCTTCCAGGGTTTTCCTTTTTTGCATGCTGTGTATTTGCCTGAGTTACAGATTAAAAAAAAACCAAACAAACAAGCTCTGTGATAACATTATGCTTTAACAGGCAAATTTTACAATACTGTGATTTTTGTTTCATCTATTCAGAGTAGTCTGAGCTAAAAAACACCTTTTTTTTTTTTTCTTAATTTTTGGGCTTTGTGGTTCATCAGCCTGGATTATAAACTAAGAAATTTGGTTTTAACAGTTTCATCATATAACATTGTATTTCATTAAGTAAGACAGTCTAATCTTTATTTATGAGAAAAATGGTTGAAATACCACACAAACCTTAAAACAGGCTAGAAGGTCATTCTAATAACATTTTGGAAGATGGGTGCACGACCTCTGTGAGTGAGTGACTGGCAATAATTTGACTTGTAAATTTTCCTTTATAGCTTTCTGAATAGTCCTGGTGAAATTTTCATTCATCATGTCTGCATGGAATAGACTGTGGAGAAATTATCTTGCAAACTGTATCATGCTTTGTCTTGAAAGGATGCGCAGGAGTCATACGTGGACTAGCTCTCTCGAGTAAAACAAGGCGTGAAACAAACTGACAGCACAGGCACAACAAAGCATTGCCGTGTTCTTTGAAGTAATTAAAACAGTAAAAAAATTCATCCTCCTTTTACTTGCTGATTAGTTAGGTCAGAGTAACTCTGTTTAAGCCAAAGGACTCACTGTGGTATGATTGAGAAAAGACTAAGGGCTTTAGACGTTGATTAAATCAACTTGCTGCATTTCCACACTTTAAAAATTTAGCATTTTGATTTTTTTTTAACTCCAATACTTGAAATACCAGAAGTATAACATTAGTCCTTATGAGGATGGTCAGCGAGAAACTGTCTTAATTTTAGACCTTCAATCAGAAAGTTATAAGTAAGAGAATAAAAAAGACAGATGAAGGAAATTATTAAGGGCTAATCATGATACAGTTATTGAGATCTGCAAATTCTTTTGCCTATGCACAAATCTGTACTTTGATGTCTTGGTTGGCCAGGCTGGAAATATGGGGCTTACTGCAGATGAGAAACTTTCTTGCAGTTATCTGTATCATTTCACAAAAAAAAGACGACTGTGAGATCAGATTAAAATATGATGCTTAATATTAATGAAAGAGGTTATAATTAGAATTGAACTTCTTGCTGGATTAAAATTAAGGTGAATTTTATTGCCCTTGCACAAGCAATGGTGACTTTGAATGAAAACACTGAGACTGGGAGCAATGTAGGACAGAGATCACGTTAAATACTAAATCTATGTAACTTTGGGATCATGTGAGACTTTCCTTCTTTCATAACTGAGTCTAATTTATATCTTTGTTTCTATTAGAAGATAACTTCTGTGAAACATAACCTCATCTTAGGTCATCTAACGTGAATACCAGAAGGACATATCTAGCCATTTTTCCCTCACAAGCATTTTTCTCTTTAACTGTTCTTAAATTTAAAAAATAATTAGAAAGGAAGCAAACGTAACAACATTTATAGACACTTCCCCCACAAAAGTGCATAAGGGAAACCAGATGATAAAACATCCAGTCACTTGGTTTAAAAGTTCTTTGATATTAAATGGAGAAGCACTGTAATTTAGGAATGAAAATGCAAAAAATGTGATAAAAAGACTCTCAGACAGATGCTCGGGTTTGGACAAGAATGACTTGCATGAATTCCTGGAATGAAGCAGATTTTCTGGTGGTTTGATGCCAAAATTAGTGGAATTCACATTTTGGGGAAGTCTTCAGAGGCTTATGCTGGAGGATCTCCGTCTCGGAAGGAGAGAGGCGAAGGTGCCCCTCTGCCACCTCAGCAGCCCTTGGATACCAGGGGGCCCAGGACAAAAGTCAGCCTTGCTGTAAAATAGACAAACACCAGTTACTGTCCTGATCGCAGCCAGTTACAGGCAGCAAATGATTCCTGGTGTGCCTCCAGAGCCTGGCAGCATTGCATTTTGGGACTACATCCTCACTTTCTGTGGGGACTGGTATACCACCACTTTAGGCCAGTGTATATCAGCACCTAGTTTATGTTCTATAATTTACCCCTGCAGATATCTAAGTCTCGTGATGGACTGTATGATGCATGTAAATAGTCTAGGTATTATACCCTTAACTTCCTTTGGTATGAAGGAGATTCTCTACCAATCTCTAACAATTTATTTCTAATGATTAAGCCAACAGCCTTTTTTGCTTTTCTTATTTAGTCATCAGAAAAATGATAGCAGATTACTTCTTCCAGAAGGCTCAGCTATTGAATAACATCAAACACAACCTGCAAAATGAGTAAAGTGGGAGGGAGTTTAGACAGAGCTCATATTTGTTACCGATACTCAAAGATGGGTGATGAGTTAATTGAGAGCAGTCCTGAAGAGGACTTGGGGATACTGGACATGAGCTGGCAATGTGCATTTGCAGCCCAGAAAGCCAACCGCATCCTGGGCTGCATCAAAAGTAGCATGGCCGGCAGGTTGAGTGAGGTGATGCTGCCCCTCTACTCCACTCATGAGATCCCACCTGGAGTACTGTGTCCAGCTCTAGAGCCCTCAGCACAGGAAAGACATGGAGCTGTTGGAGCGGGTCCAGAGGAGGGCCATGATCAGAGGGCTGGAGCACCTCTCCTGTGAAAAAAGGCTGAGAGAGTTGCGGTTGTTCAGCCTGGAGAAGAGAATGCTCTGGGGAGACTTTATTATGGCCTTCCAATATATAAAGGGGGCTTATAAGAAAGACAGAGACTTTTTACCAGGGACTGTAGTGACAGGACAAGGGGCAATGTTTTTAAACTAAAAGAGAGTAGATTTAGATTGGACATAAGGAAGAAATGTTTTACAATGAGGGTGGTGGGACACTGGAACATGTTTCTCAGAGAAGTGGATGCCTCATCCCTGGAAGTGTTCAAGGCCAGATTGGATGGGGCTTTGAGCAGCCTGATGTAGTGAAAGATGTCCCTGCCTATGGCAGGGGGGTTGGATTACATGATCTTTAGAGGTCCCTTTCAACCCAATTTATTCTATGGTTCTATGATATGAAAGAGGTGACAATGATTATTGAAGGGTTCAACACACAAATGGCATATATTCCTGTACTGTGTGAGTGGTATCCTGGGAACAGTTGTCCATTCAGGCAAAGGTATTTTGCAGTTATAGAAGTAGAAACACTTTTATCCTTTGACAGTGGTTTCTTTGGTACCTTTGACTAGGAGCTTCAGGCACGCACATCTCACTCCACCCAGTGTTTTGTCTTGAACAGATACAGTCAGTGACTCTGTGCCAGGAAAATTGCACTTTTTTTCAGTTTCTTACCTTTGTATTGAGCTTCAATTACTGAAACAACATCAGAACTTCACATGTATAGTATTGGGTAGTAAGAGTCTGAGAACTGTTATTTCCCAGGAAAACTGAAAGTATTACTATATATTATACAACTGCTCACTTCCGTGTTTATGTCATGAAGTGACTGAGTAGACAGAGGAACTATGAATCCACATGCTCAAGGTTACTAGCAAGAGTAGTCTCCAATTAACCTACAAATCATACACTAAAATGTATTTATTTTTTTTAAATTTAATTAAACTGAACTTTATCTTCTGGAGAGAAAATTTCTATCTCCTACAACATAATTCCCAACTCATAACACACCAGCAGTATATAGATCAGCAATAAAGGACAAAGTCAGAACCAGTCACTTGCACAATAGCAGAGAATTTATGTTATTTTGGAATAGTTCCATATTTCTGCACCAAGGCTTGATCCAGTTCTTTTCAAGGCCTTTTTAGACTGGTATCTCGAAACCACTGGGAGCACCATCTATTTTGTTCTTGCGCGCACATCAAATACTATCTTTTTGCTGTTTGCTGCCTTACCGGTAACTCGAATATCTCAGGAGTATTGAACCTTTGATCCTTACATACACTAAACTGTAAGAGAACCTGAAAAATGGTCTGGACTTTCAAGTATTTTTCATGAATCAATAGAATCTTGTACTAAGTATGAGACTGTTGACTTGATTGTAACGGATGTTGATCCATGGATTTAAACAGAAATCCAGCCAATCTGAAATGTTACCAACACTGACTTGAACAGTGGTTGAATCGCATTTTTTGGGTTTGAGTTCACGTCCAGTAGTACATAGCAAAAGAATCTGCTGCACGCTCTCAGTGTCTTGCCTGAAGAGGAATATAAGCCTGGTGATCTCTTATTTAAACCTATTTTTAAGCAGCTGTAATATCTACTTTTACAGTCTTATTGCCATTCTGATTTACATGGAGATGAGGTCAGTTTGTGAAATAAAATATTACCGAGTAAAATGTGATCCCTGTCCAGAAAGAGATCTAAATGAAAGAATAAGGTATTGCCAGACTTCTCTACTATCTCTGTAAAAGGCTAAAATTCAACATGGCTTTGTTTAAACTGTCTTTAATATAAAATCACAACCTTGCTTTCTGCCACCAGGCTCTACCAAAGATCTACCATTTATTACTCTTGACAGCATAAGATTAATCAATGCCAACAAAATTTAAAGCAGAAAATACCAGCAAGGGTGATTTCTCACATGAGTAGCTGCTTCAGTACAGAGGAAAAAAGGGACAGGAGGGAATAGAAAATAAGTAACAAAAGCACTTACAGCTAACCTGTCACATGTTGATCTCCTCATACTACACCTCCTTTATTTTTGGGAATGCAAATTTTAATTTCAAAAATTGAAAAGATGAGATATGCTTTCTGTCACAAGGGATCCTTAAGCAATGAATCAGGCTTATGCACTGACAGTAGTCCTTGTCCTCTCTCTTTTTTTTTAAAGCTATCTATAATATTTCATAGATGCTTCCTCAAGCTAGGAATAGCCATACTACTAATACCTAAATACCACATGAATTTGAAGAAGTGATTCAAGATAAACAACAGCAGTATTGTAAACCTAAGAATTATCAGCTTTCTCTCTAATTCTGGGAAACATTTCTTTTATCTGTCCCTGATTGGTCCAGTACTCTAATTTGCCCACCTGGCTCTCCAGTAATAATTGCAGCAATTAGTTCTGCCTTCCTGAGGTATTTGCCAGTATAATCCAGCTGGTTTTCCTAAAAAGAAGCAGAAAGAATTTAAATAAGAATAAAGACTGCAGCCAGAGTTAGAAACATAGAGGAAGAAAGGACAAGATAATCTTCTATATTCTTATACCCACATCACAAACAATATTGCTTTACACAGACACATATCATCCCGTTCCTGAATTGTTATTATAAATTGTCATTAAAAGAGAAGTAAAAAATTCAGAGAGCATGACTGTGATTAACTAGTGGCTGGCCAACAGCTTGTGCTACTCTTGTATTAGCTGGGACCGGATGGTTATTAGCTATTAAATTATGTGGCAAGTAGATTCTAAAAAACTTGATTTTTTTAAGCTTTCACTAAAAAACCTCTGCTTTTCCCATGAGATCTGTAGAAAATTAACAAATACTAAGACAAACAAGCAAAAAGAAAAAGACAAAAACCTGAAAGCACATGGATTTAATTTTGAAACCAAAATACCACCCTTTGATACGATGCTTCAATAATCATCTGGAAAGATAATTTGCTTGCCTAATCACTTACTTGCTTAGCTCTTAAAGGCATCTCTGCTAGCATAAAGCTGCTTGGGACTTTCAGGAGGTTTCTTCTAGTGGCTTGTTGGAGGTGTAATGGGGTCAGAGGCTTTGTGTTGGGAATTGGAGTGCTAGTAATTCCATCAAAAAATCTGACAAAGCAACATGGTTTCATTTCTGGAGGAAAAAAAAAAAAGAGTTTTGGTAGAGTTCTGTAACCTATGTCTTTAGAAAGATATGGTTATGAAGGAAATCTGATTCAATACCAACTAGCACATTTAGTACAAATACTAGTTAATAATGAAGACCTTCAACACTGGAAAGCAAACAGGAATATCCTCCCACAAAAATGAAGTAAAGGTGAAGATGGTGGAGTGTACGATTACTGGACCTGAGCCTTGTCTGGTGTAAGTCTGAAGAAGGGCTACTTCATCTAGTGAGTAATTTAAAACAACTTTGGAATAGAGTCACTTTTCATGATCAGTGTTCTTTTAGGATCAGTGAAAGTCAGGTTGAAATGTTAATGTGATAGAAGGTGAATTGGTAAATCCTAAATAAATTCCCCTCTGCAGTGAAAATGAGACTAGGAGATACTGAGTAGGGTTTTTAAATGTCATCTTTCTGGATAATTCATGTGATCTCCTCCATTTAGCAGTGTGATTAGGACCTGGAATTTTGTGCATACTCTAGGAAAAAAAGTAAGTAAAATAGATCTAGTTTAAGGTTCAGTGCTTAAATATGTGTGAGCTATTATGTAGCAGGAATGGGGTTGAGGGGACCTCAAGAGATCATCCCATTGCTTCTAAAGACAATATTGTTCCTAAAACGCTTTTGCTAACCTGCACCAAAAATTTCTTAGTGGTAATAGAGACTTTACAGCTTCATTAGACGGTCTAGAGCTTGATTATCCTTGACACTAAAATGTTTTTCCGGACTTCTAGCCTAATCTTGCTTGCTGAAATTAATACTCAGGGAGAGAAATAAGGATCAAAAATCCAAACTCTTCCTTTCACAAACATAGCACATTTTGTCAAGCACTTCCTATAAATAGATTTTTCTAAGCTTGCCTACAAATGATAACACAGCTGTTCCTACTGAACAGTTCTGTATTAGAGCTCCACTTTTGTTGTATTTATTTGAAATACCAAAAAAGAAAAAAAAAAAAAAAAAGGAATGTCATAACCTGTTTCTATACTTAACAGTCCTTTGTAGCTCCTTAATGTTTGTAACTCATGTAAAAGGAGCTGGTATTGTATTATATGTCTGTGGTTTAGAAGATGATTTATTCTTTATTTCTTTTGTTAGATAATTTATAACTTGCTTAGAATTAAACTATTATGCTGAGGATTCAGAAAGGAGGTTTTTATTTACCCTGACATGTTCTTGTAGTATAAACCCTTCTTTCAGATTGATGTTCCGTTATCTTGGAATGCTGCTTAAATGCAGATGAATAGAGCATTTCCAGGTGGCATCACATGGCAAGCTAAAATTAAACTTCAACCAATATTTATGTTAGCATGTGAGACTACTTATAATTATTGGACTGTAAGCTGTGTTTCAAGAGAGAAGTTTTTGAAAATCGGTGCATTAGAATGAATATAAACCTTTCCTATGATGAAATTGCCCAGATGCATTTGATTCTCATGGTAGACACTCTGCTTGTGCTTTGTCCCCAGTTTATTTTCAGATTAATGTGCTTTTCATAATGCTCCATATTCATTATTTCGTCCTATGATAGTGGTCTCGCAGGCTTGCAGCTTTAATGAAGTGTGTTATCCGTTGCAGCAGCATGTGAATAATGTTTTGCATGTTAAGGCAAAGCTCCAGAGTGTGTATTTCTCTTTAAGAATTCCTAACAGTTTGTCCAGTGTAGGCTTTAGCAAAGACTTTAGGCTATTATGTGTTGCTCTTCCCTTTTGTGTATTATCTATTCTGATATTACTAGGCTATGACTGGGAGGGAATCAAATGGACAGAAGACTTGACAAGTCTAATGGCAGAAAGTGATGTACAGTGTGTGTAGAATAGGATGCAGTCTATACATCTTTATCTACAAAGAGATTCAGGGGCTTTAAACATAGATATATCCTGCTGTTTTAAATACTCTAAAGTATTTTTTTGCCTCAATCCAGTTGCTGCTCCAGAAAGTCATGCGTATCTTCCCATCTGCCATTCCTAACCAGGTACTTCGGTTTCAGTAGCACATCTTAAATGACCTCAGATCCACATGTATATCAGGTATAAACCTGATTTGCTCGTGCAGCCAAGAGAGCGTTCAGGATTCCCTTCCCAGTCAGCTACCTGGAGTGCCGCTCCCTTTCCACTGTCTGTTAAGAACCAAAGGTTATAATGAAAATGTACGACATTTCTTTTAGTTTGCATATCTAAAGTTTAGGTGGCTGATATCAGATGAGATTAGTTCTCCCAAATGGTTCCGGGTTTGCACGTGTGTTAATGCCCTCCATTGCCTAGGTCTCTCCTTTCTGAAACACCCTTTGTTATGCTTTCTTTTCGTTATACTTTCTTTTCCAAGCTTTCTTTAAATTTTTCTTTGTCTGACACATTGGCTTTGCACTCTGACTGATTGTGCTGTGATAATAACACAAGGTGACTGAATTTCCATGCCTTGGAAAAATGCACAAAGCTTCTGGAGATCAGTTGGGTCAAACATCTGATACATACATCTGCCTTCATGTTTCACACTGCTGTAGTACCTAGAAGTTCACATATTTTTCCAGAAGCCTGGTAACATACCGCCTCCGATAATTAGTCAGTTTGTGTGATTTACTAGAAAAAGCCCCATATGTAACTTGCATCAATGCCTGCTGAGTATGCCATGGATTCCTAGTGTTTCCTCCTGCTGCTCATCTAATATCTATAGCATTTATTCTCCAGCCTCCTGCTCGCCTCGGCTGTGCCTGGCTGAGTGTTTAGCTTTTTAGAAACATATTCGCATTCATGGAATGCTGTTATAATCTTGAAGGAACTGGATTCTTACTGATCTGAATGCAATTATTTGACTTTGTTTATAAACTATGCCCTTCTGACTAGTCCGATCATCTTAAGAGTTCCTTCTTTCTTGGTAAGTAAAGGAGAGAAAAGGGAGGCTTTCCTTCTTTTCTCTGCACATTTGAGAGTAACAAACATAGACACCTTAACTCATTGTTTATATGTTGGGTTTAAAGCTATTTGGTGTTTTGTTTATGTTTTAAAGCAGTATGTAAATCTCTGACTTTATACAGAGACATTTTTCACACTATTTTCTGTATTTGAAAAAGTGAAGCCTACACGGTATCCACACTGAGTATCCTCCTTCGTACTCAGTGCTGTCACTTCAAACATTCCCACAAAGCTAAATTACCTAAGTTCCTGTAAAATTATGCTACATCTTATTATAATTTGGAAACTCTACAGTGTAACAATAGGCTTTTAAGTGCATGATACATTTATACACAAAAGCCGGCATTTCCAAAGAAAGGAATCTGAGCAGTCTTAGAAGGAAAATGAAAGAAAACTAATGAGAATTTATTTTTTTTTTAATTTTCCTGTTGATGAACACTTTGTGCACAAAACCAGCTTTCACATCAAAAGGGAAACAGAGTTTGGGAAGCAGAGTCCAGGAGCTGCTCTTCACCTCTCCTTATCAACAACACCTTACCTAGGTGTTCTTCCATTGACTAAAAGGGCTACTCCAGATTTACAAAATTGTACAAAGAGAATGAGACGTTAGAGTCTCAGCTTGCCTTCAGAAAATGACTTGAGCATGCTCTTCTGGAACTACAGAAAATAAGGATTAGTATTCTGGTTTTATTGGGAATACTTGCAAGAATCCTACAACATGAGAAATAGATTTTTTCCAAGTTATTTTCAGTAGTGGAAACAATGTGAAAGCATATTGCTTTCCATCAGAAAACAGAAAAGCACCGTATGACTGAGCCGAAGCCAGTCTTCCTAACATAACTTTTGTTATTTTCTGGACAAAGCCCAGTAACTAATATGTCATTGTACACTGTGGGTTTTTTTCCAGCCTTTTAAATTGGCTTGTTGAATCTAACTGGTTGTATGCAGGTACAGATTTATCAAGAAGGAGAGAAGGTAAAGAAGCCATAGTCTCCTCATAAATGTCCCATCATTTTGGATGTGTGCCTTGTCACATTGTAAGGGAAAGACTGCACTGAAACCACAGATGCAGCCAAATATAATATGACAAATCAGTCCCCTCTTTATTGGCAGCATCTACTGCCCTCAGGTTACTTGTTCTGAATCAAATTCCAAAATTAAATATTGCAGTTTTCCTGTCAAACAAAGCTGAGTAATTTGTTTCAAGTAAAATCTTCTGCCAGTAGCTAAAGAGTCTAAATTGAAGACAGCTTGGAAAATTGATGTAATAGGAAGTGATGCAAATCCTGGGAGAAAGGACAAACACATCCCCAAACACATTCTTTCTTCCCTGCCCCTCTCTGTGATTAACTGAATATATGGACATACATTTAAAGCATTGACCAAAAGAAATAATTGTTCTGATTTCTGCTATAATTTTGAGAAGAAAATACTTTCTTAGGCATACTGTGTCTGTTATGATTATAAATGAAATAAAAAGAGGTCAGATCTCTTTGGGTTCATTTTGTCAATTTATCTACATGATTACCTGAATAAGCCCAATTATACAATAGCAGATTTTTTTCATAATAAAGGTCAGTGTCAACAAATTTCTCGGAACAGATTTCTTCAGAAGATTACAAGTTTTGATGAACTTTTAAATTAAAAAGGATGTAATAAAAACTTAGGAAGGCATAAAAAAAATTGACAACTTTCTTCCTTAATTTTTTAATGAACCTGATCTTTAGAATGTGGTTTCCCATGACAAAATGAGGGTTCCAGTACATTCTCAACTGCCTGAAATGCTTTGAGAATACTGGTTGGGGAGCCTTGTGTACATACCTTTTCTGATGGTACCGAGTTACCTTTGATGGTTAGGAGAGGATCTTCAAGGTTTCTGCATCATTTTGTTAAGACAATGGAGTTAGTACCCAAAGACAATGCTTTTATCTGGAAAATGTAGATAATGCACACTGTACATTCTGTCCTTCCATCTGTCCTTCTTAACTATTATTTTGCTCTCTCAAATGAATATTTGAAATGACATTTAACCCATTGCAATAACATACAGCTGAGACATGCATTACTTAAGTGCTGTTGGCCCCCGCCCAAAATGGGGATTGGGAGGAGAAACTGCTGATGGTCAGTCCCTCTGCTATTCCCCTGGAAATTTTCATAGAGTTCTTCTCTTCTTAGAAGTACTCATCTATTTAGCCACCTGTAGACAAATGTAAGTCACAAATCTTCATCCATCTCCATTTCACTTGAGACAGATGAATATTTTACCTTTAGCATCAGTTCAGTATGACTGTGAAATCCTCAGTAGACAATTAATCTTGTGTAGTCTAAGAAAAACTGTAACAGCTTACATGTATAGATCAAAATCCATAATTGTCTGGTTTGCCTTGCATCAAATCTAATCTCTTTGTAGGCAGACAAAAATCTTCAAAGCTAACCTAGTCACAAGATACAGGTAAAAATATAGGGGGAAAAAATTCTCCAAGCAAAATTACACTGGGGGAAAAAAAGTCTCAGGGATCACAGAAAACACCTCACTAAACAAGCTGAGCATGGCCCTGCTAAGAAAGTCAGCTGTGACTGAGACCTGCAGTCTAAAAGCAAGTGCTTCCCTGCTTTACGTTACTTCTGAAAATAGTCTCTGGCATCACTATGTTCATGCAGGCAGGCTGCATCTACCTTACTGTTATGATTCAGAGCAGTAACACAGCTTTGAAATAAATTCTTTGATTGTACCTTGCTTGGCATTATGTTGATTTGCTCTTTTTTTTTTTTTTTTTTTTTTTACACATCCCAATCTGGTTCTTTTTGAGGGAAACTAAACTGGAAAATCTGGTCCAGGTGTGCACTAAATGTCCTCCTGTCCCTAAGTATGTCCTAACCAATGATGGGTCCTTTGGACAGAACTGGACCACATGCAGAAAAGGAACAGCTGGATCACAGACCAGAGTAATTCCAGTTTCAAGTAAAAGCTCTCAACCTTATACGCTACAGATGTAGGTGCCTCAGAACCAATTGCTTTGATCTACTGATTCGTTCCTATTGCACCAGATTAGTGCTGTATAGACACAGTAACAGATAATTAAGAAAACACCTGAGTATAAGCCTAACAACTTAGTTTGCTGCTTACATCGAGAACCCAGTTTTCTACTGATCTTTAAAACTGCTACATATAAACAAAAAATAGAAATATACACACCTTTTTTTAATATTGTCATCCTGTGATCAGTTTGGTGAGAAAACCCCTTTGTGCCTGAGTCACACGAAATAAAGGAGATAAATGTGTCAGCTGCCATATTCTGCAAGAAATCAAACAAGAAAGGCATGAACAATGACGAACATTTCATCTTTTTCTCCCACACTGCATTGAGGGAAAGTCTCTAATAGAGTTTTTCATGTCCTTTCAAGGAGGAGGAAAAAAAAAGAAACACAAGAAAGTCCCACAGCATTTTGTTAATTCTTCCCATTTACTATTTACCCTGTATTTTTGTCTCATCCCAAGTTGCTCATTTTATGTGAACTGAATTGATCTATAAGGAGATGTTGTTTAGTGGTTTTTATATATTAATCTCAAACATATATTTAAGGCTCAATGTAAGAAATACTGTTGAGTTACATTGCATACAACCAGGATTCTTTGATATTTTTTTTAAATATTTTTTTTCACTCACTGCATGAACAGAATTAAGTAACTTAATTTCTCAATATATACATATTCATTCTTAACATTATATTAAACTTATCCTTTCATAAAGCTTTCAGAATTCAGATGATGCATATGATAGGAGAGACTGCCTCCAGTGAGTTAATGAGTTCTGCCATTGGGAGCCAGAATTCCCCATAAAGCCCTTTGAGTTCTGCAATAAATTGTGAAATAAATTACTCAATATATTTTATTGTGTTGTATAGGAAATGTTGCAATATGAAGTATAGAAGGTGTATACATGGTCATGACGTACACAGGTGACACACACGGTCAAACAGATGTAGTGGGCTAGATTAGTATTGTGTAAGTTTAGATCGGGACATACTCCATGAAAGTCACTCAAATTTCATGAGCCTAAGATTGGCATGAAAGAAAAGGGATCACACAATGAGAAACTTCCAAGTGCTGTGAACAACACAGGAGCAGTATTGGAGAGTGCAGAAAAATTAGGATCAAAGCATTTAGCTGACTGAGCAGCTAAAGTGCTGCAAATGATCCCTGAAGGCGGGAAGCCTGTCCTCTGAGCAACCCTGAGCTCAGACTCCACAGCTTTTACTCTATTCTTTAGCGTAGCAGCACTTCTGTCCTACTCTACCTGTGATCTTTAACTCCCCACGTTTTCCCTGGACTGATTCACTGGACTGTATTTACTTTAAATAAGCAGTGCTTTATTTTAGAAGGTTGCTTATAGAAATGTAAGGAATATGTTGCAGCAGCTTGTTGGAATTTAGATCAGCTATCTTGTTCTCAGAGAAATATCCAAGCCACATAATTTTTTTTTGCTCCCCTAGTTGGCTTCAGTACTGATGTTAATGTTGTTTTGTGTTGTTTATTTTTTATTTTTTTTTTAAATTGCAGTTAGATTGTGAAATGGAAGGTAAGATCTATGAACAATTTGAAGTGGAAAATTTCTATAATACTACATGTTAGGAGCAAAAGTAGAGTCAGCAAGTTGAAGTTAATTTAGATAGCTATAATGTCATAAACTTAAATTAGAGTACAGCCCAAGGATTTAGTGTCATTTAGTTCAACAAGCTAATACTTTGTGCTGTGCCTAGGTAGGTTTAATACACGTAGATTTCTAGGATTAGGCCAACTTCGATGACATATATGCATACATTTGTACAAATGCACATATATGCATACACATGTCTGTATTTATATATGCATATATGTGCACATACATAAATGATTGACTCACATATATATATGTATACTTATATATATTATGACCTAGTAGTAGTCCTACATATATGTTTGGAAAAAAGCCCCTCGGTTCTGAAATGCTCCATCTCTGTCTGCAGGATTCTCCATTATTCAAAATATCACTTTTATCTCACGAGCTTTTATAATCTGGAAAAGAAATGTTACTGTTTGTGACTGCAATGGATAGCAAAAAAGATGAGATCTGTGTTTCATACTGGGTCTCACATAGAAAGGCAGTGAATCTTATTAATCTCATTCAGTTTTACAATTGACTTTCACGTGTTCTAGTTTAATGGTCTTTTTAATTTAAATATATTTACAATAATGTAATGATTAGTGATTTCACTGGCAATTTCTTTTGAATCTTAAATAGAAGATAAGGACAATTCTGGTCTGATCCTTTCAATTTTGCAAACAGGACCTGCTTAAGTAGTCTAGGAATTTCTCTGAAGAGTAAAATTTTTATTTCAGTCTCATACCCATTCTATTTCTATGTTAATTGTCTAATTAAAAACCTACAGTTTTGTCTACTTATCAAAAAAATCTAATCCAATATCCTTCTACAGCTGGGACCTCTGAAATAGATAATGCAATGAGAAATTTTATTGTGGGAGTTATGGGAGGATCAGCCACTTAAGTAAAACTTTTGCAATCAGTGGAAAGAAATAACCATTTTGAAGGTACAATTCCTCTGACCTATTTTAGAGATCTATTTGCAAATAAGACAAACCACATTCTAGAAGAGTAATTGCTCTTCTTTTGCTATAAAAGGAGCCTTGACATCTAGCTCAGATATAGACATCAGCGCTCGGGCAGATGAATCCTAGCAGCAGGGTCTATCTCCAACAGACGTTAGGTGACAGTCACTGTAAAATGTTATTCTATATGCATCAAGAAGTACCTTTTAAGCACATTTAACTTTATTTGGCAAAAATGCTAATTTGATTTGGTCTGCAGTTCTAAAACGGCTGCTGTGCTCAACAGCAAGTGTAATTACCATTTGGAGTGTTAAGTTCCATAATTATCTTGAACTAACAAGAAGCACAAGATGGTGTCAATTGTTTTTTTGGTTGTTGGGGTTGTTTTTTTTTTTTTCTTTTTTTAGAAAAGGCTCTAATTAGGAGGTGAAAAATGGAATAGGGG
>VFFE01007859.1:1984625-2042125 GCA_008921705.1 Burhinus oedicnemus
CAAAAAAAACCCCAAACAAACAAAAAACCCCAACAAAACTGCAGAGATGGTATAGACAGCTTGCAGAATTCTTCTACAGATTCAGTGGCTGACACAAAGCTCATTAGAAAGAAGAGAACTAGGAGCACTCTCATGATTCACACTGTACTTGGAGCAACTGATTGCCTGTTAATTGGTTTTGTCTCTCAGAAGAATTGGTGCCTTGTATTTGCTGAAAGAAGCTCCCCCTCAAAACACACTAGCAGATAGCAGTCTCCCTTGTGGATCCGAGGCAAGCCTGGCAAGAAGCCCTGAGTTGCCTAAAGAAACCATGTATGCTTTTCTCTGAATTCTGTACCTCTCTGGAGCTAGCGGCTCTATCCCTGTTTACTTCACTGAAGTTCACCGCAAAAAGAACACACAGAGTCATAAATTCAGTTATAATCTTGGGAAAAAAGCAACAGGAAACACAAGTAAATCAGTTTAAAGCACAACACATAATTAGGAACTTCCTCCTTTTTTACACAAGATCCCTAATATTTGTTACAACTGGATAATGGGATATTTAACAAAATAGTAATACCTATCTCAGATTTAAAACACAGTCCCATATAATTTTAGAATTAGGGCTTGTGACAGGCATAGAAATATTCTCAGCATTTCAGACAAGTTCACTGTCTCTTGAAATCACATCAGTGACTTCTGGGTTCAAAACCCATCAGTATTTAGAGATTTAGTTGTTCATTTGTTAATGGTAGGAAGACAAGGATCCCAGCAAGGTTTCTTTCACCAGCTGGGAAGACGGAAGGTAAAGAACTCTGGGAGCCGTTAGAGGAACAAAGATGGAATTGGGAAGAAGAAACGACAAAGCTGATGTGGGACCTAGTTAGAGGGTATAAAATAATCCTCATAATCCACACCATGGGCCTGGTTGGAAGCATAGACCTTAAAAGCTTGGTGAGTGAGCAGCCCACCAGGAAACCAGGCATATATCTGTCAAAACAAGACGAAAAGCCTAAATTTCATTGTTTAGACTTTCCTAGGGAATGGTAACAACAAACTGAAGTATCCTTGAACTTTGAGCAGCTCCCAGTGGACTGTTACACATGGGCTCACAGCCTGTGCCAGAATCACACCTCTTTTACACAGCTGACAAAAAAATGATCAAGGGTGTTACATTTCCTCTTTGATTTCAGCATAGCAGTTGGGCCAAAGGGACAAAAGGAAACGTGCTCACTTCTGAGAACTGCCACGCTGTCTTTATATAAACAACTCATACTCAGCTTAGTCCAGCTCACTTCATGAACACGCATTCCCAGTGTTAGAAGCCTTTGGGAATCACAACCAACCCTGCGTTTTATATAAAGAGCAAACCCAACTGTACGTGGCCAATCAGAAAGATATATGCATCTGATCTCTCCAGCTCCCCGCAGCAAAATTAAGCAAACTGGGCTTTCAGTCCTGCTACAGCACTACTGATTTCTATTTCCTGCAGCAAAGCTCTCAAATAAACAACTGGACTCGCTTTCGTGCAGGAGTGCTAATTTGTTGGTAGCACCACAGCTATATTTAAAGCTCTTTTCCTGAGGCAGCTTTTCTTTATTGTTGACAGTAAAATGGATGGTCTATGAAAAGACATTTTTGTGCCACTATTTGTTTTCAAACAGTTGGGGAATAATGCAGGGACCACAAAGCAGATTCAATGTTCTTTAGACTTCTTTAAAATGAGTAAAACTAAAACCGTACAATTGATGCCCAAAGCAATTTTAAAAATACTGAAAGCACTGGCATTGGAGGCAATGTCCTTTTTCCTGCAAAGCAATCGGTTTTTACATGCTCTCATCTCAAAATGTGTGGTGTCCGCTCAGTTCTGCTCAACAGAACTTGTTTAAAGCACTGTTCAAACCAGATTTTCTCCGAGAAAGTCACTGGTACAATGACACCAAAAACTTTTCAGTAAACGATACTAATTTGCAAAATATCTTTGTGATCATTGTTGTTGCATACTGGGTTGCAAAGTTAACTGTGTAGGGAGAAGGTCCTAGGGAGGGACTATTTCCTTGCACTGGGTAGTTCTGAGGCCACGCCTGGAACAGCGCGTCTGGTTTGGGGCCTCTGGAGGGATAGAGGAGACCCAACAGAGCGCCAGTAGGTAAAGGGCCAGTGCAAGCATCACTGGAGAGAGGCTGAGGGTTTCTTTAAAACTCAGGAAATTAGCTACTTTATGGGCAGCTAACTACCATGTGGGATAGTATAGAGAAGAAGGAGCCAGACTCTTCTCAGAGCTCCGCAGCAGAAAAAGGAAATAGACAACATTTACAAGCTGATGTAAGAGAAATTCCAGCTGAATATAAGGAAAACTGAAAAAAATAAATTACCATGAGTGTAGCTGAACACTGGGTAAGGTTGCCCGGAGAGGCTGTGGAGCCTCGCTTGGAGATTTTCAAGACTCAACAAACAAGTTCTGTGCAGCGTGATCTAATTTGGATGTTAACCCTACTGTGAATGTGGGATTGGACTGGAGACCTCCAGCAGTCCTTTCCTCTCTGAATTACCTTATCCGTCTACAATTGTTTCATAAAGCACACTTTGTCATAAACCAGCATTGTTGCTGAAAAATGCCGTTCTTTCCTTCTCTCAACCTCATTTCATCTTTGACGTTGGCATAAAGCGTGTGATGAATCGAGTTGGGTGACTAACCCGAAATCAATACATTGAGGGGGCTGGGGTGTGAGGTGGCAGTTAGTAGGATCATTTCTGCCAACTAGTTTACTAGGCAGCTGTACAAACATCTATGGCTAAAGGAGATAACGTCGGGGAAACTGTGTGGGAAGAAATAAGCAGGAGTGTGAAGAGAGCTCTTTCAGCACCAGTGCCCATTTATGCCATTTTAAGATGAGTAAGAATCAGTAATTAGTTACAGGTAAAGATGTTCTTTGCAGCTAGACTGGTGCCAAGGATGGTGTTACTTTCTTTAAGGGGACATCTCACCAGGAAGAGTGTAAAGCAGCAATCTGCTGCAACTGTTTGTCAAACACTCCATAGTATTTTTCATAACCACCGAGTTGGTCAAATTCCTCCCAGGTGATTATGTTCTATTGCTTGAAGTTCCCTGCTGCAGCTGCATACAGATAACATTCTTTTCTTTCCCTACCCTACATATGTTGGCAAGACCTGGCATATCTCATCTCAGACTTTGTAAATAAGGGGTTATTTTAAAAAATTATCTTTGCTAAATAACAGAAAATAAACCAGATTTCCTTTGCCTTTTCTTTGTCTGAGCGGTAGGATGATGGTTTTATGGGTAAAGCATTGAGGAAGACTCAGCAACAGTGCTTGTAGTTCCCAGTGGCACTAGTTTTGTCTCTTGACAGTGGAGGAGTTAATTCTGCCATTACCAGTGCCTGTTTTCAAGTGTAACAGCTTTCAAAATCAGAAAGTACACTGCTCAGCAGGGTAGCAGACTTGCCTTATGTGTCTTGAAGCATTCTTGATAAAAAAGTGCTCCTTTGCTGCAGCTTATACGTCACATGGAGAAAGGAAAGAAATTCAGCATGGATCTTGAAAGCTTCTTATTATGTTGCCTCTTTGTGCTTCTCTGAGATAGGTCAGAAAAGTAATGAAGATTACGAATATACGTTTAGTTGCAATTACTGTCAGCAGCTGTAGTTGCCTGACTCTTCTGATTAGAAGACCTGCTTATAATTACTTACAATTTCGTGCAAATAATGAATGTAAATATACAATACAGACCACTCAAAAACATGTGGGCACAAAGAATACTGTATCCTCTCCCACATGACTCAGAACTAAAAAATGAAAACAGGATTACATGATGATTTTTGCTGCTGGGTTGGGTAACATTAGACAGCGTTTTACAGTCTTTAAGCCTCAGTTCCTTGTAAACTGAAAATAATGATACTACCCTTTTTAAATTTTGTCTTTTGCTAGCTACCACTGGTATTACTGTTACTAAGGGAAGCAAAGCAAAATTTTACAAGAAACTGTTTGTGCAAGCAGTTGACAGTATGTATCACAAAGGGCCTGAGACAGAAATTTTTATTATTTTGATGGAAATCATAGAATCATAGAAAGGTTTAGGTTGGAAGGCACCTTAAAGGTCATCTAGTTCCCTGCCCCACTAGACCAGGTTGCTCAAAGCCCCATCCAGCGCGGTCTTGAACACTTCCAGGGATGGGGCAGCCACAGCTGGGCATCATGACTATTAACTGACAGCATGATGGGCACCTCAGGCATAATCCTGTTTAATGTAGAAGGCTGTATCTGTTGTTCAACTGAACTATATTTTATGAATTTTATTTCAAAATTTGAAGTTCAGTGCCTTGCACAGGATAATTAGATGTCTTGCAAGCCATTTCAGGATCAAGTTTGCAGTCTCCCACATCGGTATGATGTCCTTGGTTCTGAGTCATGGATTTAAATGGCTGCAGTCTTTTCTGTAGCCAAACTACATTGGGAAGGAGGAATTAAAATGATAAAAGAAGTTAAAAACAGTGTTGACCTGAGTTATGTTGTATACATATCCTCAAATTTCAGATCTGAAGATAGTAAAATGTATATATTTGACTTGTAAATAAAGCCTCTCCCTCTTTGGAAGAGCTACCAATACAGACACCTTGTGGATTCAGCATCGAGAGGAACATGAAGGTAACAGCACTGGAAGACTTGCCGTTCAGCAGTGGATCCCCAAAGTTTTGCTTGTGAAACCTCATGCAAGGGGACACTTCTGTACATGTGGTCATAAGGGGGTAAAATTGTGCTAAAATAACTTCAAAGACAGAACATGGTCTTCAACCTTACAGCCCTGTCTTTCACAAGGATAATCAGTTTATGGAAATAATTAGCGCTACCACCACAGTCAATAAGCCCATTAAAATGGGCAGAGTAGTAGAGTCTTTGAATGTGAATATGCAGTATTTTCCAAATCAGATGTGTAGCTTGACAGTGCTCTCAGGGAAGCAAATGAAAGTCAATTTTACATAATGAATCCAGATATTATACTTTGAATTTGACAAAGACAAATTCAGATCCAATTATATTCATTACTACTGAAAAGGTTGTCTCATAGACTTTTAGGAAAACTTCTTTCCAGAGGCAGATCATAATCCGAAATGATTTTTAGTAACTTTGATTGTTACTGTTACTGAGCTAATCTATATCTATACATCAATATTGCATATTTAAATAATATTTCTACTTTTATTTTTATGCATATGTATGTTCTCAGTGATTAATTACTTTTGTTAGGAACTCAGTGAACAGCTGCTCAAGTCACTAAATAACGTCAAACACTAATAAGTACTGCTAACTAATCCAGATCCTATGAATTTTTCTGTCTTCAGTCATTTAATATTACATTAAGCAGGCGAACTTATTTCTAAGATTTTCTACAGCTGTTAATGTTTTTTCTGACCTAGTTAGTTCAGAAAAATTAAGAAACTTGCATTCTCTAAGAAATTATACATAGACTACATTTCCTCATGGATACAGAAACAATTTGCTGTGCATTGGGTTGATCACAAATAACATTGCAAGCTGATGCTAGAAACAGGAATCTCATGTGATACTTTACTGTTCTTCCCAAGTTTTGTCTAGTGATGCTGAGCATGTCAGCTGGCACGGTAACTAACCATGGCCTGGCATTAGCTCAGCAAGTCATTCTTCATGAACGTTACTCTAAGGGACAGTGTAGTTTCATATTTTTGAGCCAATTCCAAGCAGATATTCAGTAGACGTATCAGGTCTCTTTAGGGTTTCTAAAAAGGCAGCACTGTGGAGTTTTTAAATATTCTTTACATCATTCAAGACTCTTTTTGTGGGGACTGTTTGGGGCAAGGCATCTTTCTTCAGTTCATGTAAACCTGAACTGTACATTAAATTTTTATTCAGTCTTCTCTCTTATAGTATAGGACGCTTCCTGAGTAAGTTCCAAATCCAGGAGAATGTCTGTTCTGCTCTCCTAAAATTTCTCTTAATTTTTAGTTGAAAAAAAACTTTTTACTTTCTGTTCTAAATTGATTGAAACTGTAAAGACAGCCTGTGTAATTTCTGCAGGTACTGGAATCATATTCATGGATGATGATCACAGATACAATGTTTCATATACTTTATTACAAATTTATAATGAGTATACAACAGTAATAATATTTTTCCAGGTCCCAGGTATTTTACATTTCAAAAACCACCAGGCAAGTTTTAAACCATGTTATGCCAAGAGTCTATGTTGCACTTTCAGTTTGTGAGGACTTGCAAAACGCTACTTTCAAGTCCTATATGCACAGCTTTAATTTTTAAAGATAAATTATGAGCAAGACTTCAACATCTGTCTTCAAAAGCGTGGTACTAAATCTCAGAGATTCTTGATAAAATCATGAGTGTTGGCCTCAGTGCATAAAGTCTGTGAGGCATTAACTCTCAAAGCAGTCTCACTGTACTGTGACAGAAGACAGGAAAAAAAAGCCTCATTTCTGTTTAAAGGCAGTTGCCAGAAAGTAAATGTACAGGAGCTGTCAGAGCATTAGCTCACGATGAGATACTCCTTTGTATTCATTATTGAAAATGTTCAGTTAATTATACAAGTCTTACCGCATACGTACTGCCCAGGAGCAGAAAAAGATTTTTAATGAGTTACAAAAGGGTTGGGATTTTTATATCTACAAATAGATGGTATTTGCTTCAGTGACTTCAGGAAATATAGGGGGAATTTCTAAGCCAGCCAGGCAGACATATTTAAATACAAATATGTGTGTGTTTTCTGAATCACCTTTTCTAGGGCATATAGTTTTGAGAAAATTTTTTTCCTAAAAGTTTTGCAGTTGCAGGTGGAATTGCTGTCAAATCTAGGTGAAGGCCAACCAATCATAGCCTGAAGAGCCCTTCCTTGGGCCAGACTGTCAGCTCCCAGAGCAGGGGGTGAAATACTCTGGTCTGTGTGGTGCCGGGGAGTGGTCTCAGCATCTGACATGTGAGATTTCCAGAAATCAGTCTCTGACTTCTTTTCCCTCCCTCTTAAAGGTCCAGAATAAATGTTTTAAGTCATCATATTGGAAAATTTTCTGTCCTGCACTATAAAACTTTTTTCCCCTTGCATCTCTGATACCAACATATCACATTCTCCCATTACTGAACATTAGGCCCTGCTCTTTTTCTAAAATGTGTAATTCCCAGCTCTCCCTTTCTTTGTAACAGGACTTCCACCATCTCCCCCATTCCCCAGGAAAGTTCAGAAACTCAGAAACATTTTTGGCATTTTCACCCCCATACAAGACTGCAACCTCTTCTAGAGTCATGTAGTCCATTTGGAACATGGACTTATCTCATAATTTTGAGCTTCACCATTGGTTTTAATTCCATTTACTTAACAGATTTCTTCCCAGTTCATGAACACTGTAAATAGGAGCACATTTTCCCTTTCTCTTTTTCTTTCCATCATTTCAGTCTTTATCACAAAACTCTATGAGTGCAATTACATAAGTGCGGTACTGTCCCTGTACTTTTTCTTCAGTTCTAGGTTTTCATATGGTATTTTTTATTCAAATATGTCTCTGTGGACTTTGACCACACACATCAGTTCAACAGTGCAATGAAATACCAACTTTAGGTTATGTCTATTACAGCAGTTTGAGGGAATCAGCATTGCAGGAAATGAAGAATAATGCCACTGCTGAATGCTGAATGAGAGGGAAAATGTGAAGTATGTATTTCAATGAAAAGCAGCTACTTTTAACTGTAAAGATTTCCAATGGAAAGCTGCAAACTTTAAAAAATAAATAAATATGTGTTTAATAGAAGACTCTGGGCAGAAGCTGAAATATAAATTGTTAATTCTCCAAACTGGTAACAACTTTAGGAAACATCTCCACCTTACTCTAAGCAATGCTTCCAGGCATCAATCCTCCAGGGACTGTAGAACTCTGAATTCTGCATAACAATGTGGAATGCTTTGCATAACATTTCTGTCCATCCCTCCTGAGCAAAATTCGGATTAACACATTTTTCTAGTTTTGACTGAGCTGATTCCATGTTTATCCTGATTAATGGAAAGGATCATCCCTCATTGCTCTGTTGGACAGATTATGCAGGTAGTTGAATCCCAGTAATAATTACAAATATTCATTTTTGTGCTAAAATTTCCCAGGTTCTCTACAGCCAGCCACAAAATGCTCTGGTGGTCCTGGAAGACAGATTTGGCTTTCTTTAATATCTCAGACACAATGAGCTTTGTTAGAATTATCACAGCTCTTACTATCACACTGAATAGGCAATTTCTCATACTCTTATACTTGGTAGTCTCATTAACAACAATTATTTCAGTAATCATTCTTATTTAATAATAGAGAAATAGCATCTCAAGAGTGGACTGCTACCACTGTACCAGGTAATGTAAGTACGCGAAAGAAAATCTATTAATATAATAGCATTACCTGTTTTCCACATGAACAGTCAGTGCAGAAGCATCTGCTCTGGTACCCAAGCTGTGCAGCACACACGACTGTGCTCACCAGTGTGTATTCCAGGGAGATATGAGCAAGACTTTAAGCATATTTCACTGAAGAGCCTCAGAGCTGCAGTATAAATCTGAGGGGGAATCTGGAAATCATGGTGTGAGGAATGAATAGGCAGGTTCTTACCAAAAATTTTCATCTTCAGTTACCATGATAGCGTGCCTACTAGGTTTATAGCACAAAAGAGTGCGAACATATTGCGTTAGCTTGAGTATGTGTATGGATATATTTGTGTATACAAATGCCATCTTCCACCTCCTTCTCAAAAAAAAAGCTTTATAGAGTTACGTATGCCACCATGTGTTAAGTAATTTTTTATGGGCTATAAATGACTTGGGCAAGCTATGAAATGAAACAGCTTGTTCCACTGCACTAACAGTGCAGGCTCGGCGCTTATTGTCTGTGAAGTAAATGTGCCATGAGCCACCCTCCAAACTAACTGGAATGAAAACACGTCATATGTGGTTCTTACACCAATTCCTACTGACTGTGTATACTTCCCTGTGATAGGATGGCTTTATGGCAAAGGGACAGTGCCAAAATATTTTATGATTTGCACTGCTGAGTCAGAAAACATCAGTATTTTTTTCCATTTGGTTACCACTTTTTAAATCTTCGGCATGCCTATTAAAACTAAGCCTGTATTAGATGTGTAGGTAACATTTACTCATTAAGTCAGCACTTTATCCTTGAGCTGTTTTCCTATGTATCTTTCTAATGATCTAAATTCTTTAAAGACCTGCACGTAATTTTATCCATCTACCTTTGAGGCTTAATTTTTTGCTTTCATCAGAGCGTACATCCAAAACACTAAAGGGAATGAAAAAATCACTCCCTAAGCAGCTGTCTGCCAAAGCAAATGGGGAAGTTCCTAGGTATTCCTCTTATGCAATATATTTTTTCATTTACATTTAAATGCAATATGACTGGTTTTGCTTATGTCTGACCTACAAATTTGGCAGAAATTATGTAAATAAACTTTGTTTTCATGTCACTGCTCCCTGAGTGGTCAGCAGGTTTCCTAACAGAACAATTACTTTTTGGAAATGCAGTCTTCAAGTACTTTGGTTTCATTGCTTTCATTTTTAGCTGCTCTTCTTAGGAAATATGGTGTTTTTACAATATTTTTGAAGCACTCTGTGTATTTGAATTTAGGTTGTGGGGTGTTTTTTTACACCCCAGGTACAAAATATTCTGTTCAAAGGATTATTTTCTCTTTGGACTCACGGAAGTAATTAATATACAAAACATACTTGGCAATCTAGTTTTTCCCATTCTGATACTGTTCTACCTAATGTTTCTGAATTATATTTATAATTATTTGATCCCTTTTATTATATCTTTGGGCAAATTTTCTATTATCTCTTGCTACTATCCATGGGAGTCATTTCACTCATCTTAAAGTGCTTGTGTTATTTCCATTAAACCTTAATCACATTTTAGTGTAAGCCAAAAGGACTTCAATCCATTTCCTGGGGGTTCTAGTAGTTCAAACCGGAATGTCTCATTTCATGACATCAAGCAGAGAAAAAGGGTAAATAAATCTGTTGTGATATTCACATCCTCATATATATATTCAGAATGAGAAGGTGTAAACTTTTTCATTATTTTGGCACAGAAATTGAAGGTAGGCGCAGAAGGGATTTTGTCATTTCAGACTATATTGTCAAACTCTCAAAAACCTGCATATCAAAACTAAAAAAACATTAAAAATGTATTTGCCATGAGAGAGGGAAAGTAGCTCAAAGTTTGTCATCATTTAAATGAGAACCTAAGCAAAATCTAGCAAAATCCTCCCTGGTTTTCTATAGGTAAAACCCATTTTGTGTTCTCATACTGACATGGAAAAAGAGCTTGCAGACTCACTTGTCCTACTTTAACAGAACATTTACGCTGTATTACACAAAGATTATTGTAGTACTGTGCAAAATACTTTACTGAACTGCAGTTATGTCAAATACAGACTTTTAAGGGCAGTTTGCAAATTTCTTCTCCCTTTAGCAGCACATTTTCTCCTTGGTAAAGCTGCAATAGAATAGGCTTAAAATAATCAAGGTTCAGGTTGCTCTGTATGTATGACATTAAATACTTTTCTTCTTTTCTGTGTATGAACTTTTGTCCATCCGAAAGCCAAGGCAAAGTATGCTTTTCATCATCAAACTTTCAGACGTGCTCTGGCAAGCTGTCTTTTATGCAGCTGAATCTGCAGCGTCTGATATGTCTCCTTATGTAAGATGCTAAAATTGTGAAAAGACTGTGAATGTATATTTAGGCTCAGGCAGTGATTTGTGGTGAGGATGAAAAGGAGCAAAGGTGACTGAAGAGACTTTTGCCTTCTGAGACATGGGGCTGCATAGTTCCCCCTTTCAGATCCAGGCTGCACCTATCTTTGAAGTTCAATTAAAATAGCAAGAATAATTTCAACCATCATTTTAGCTTTCTCACATTGAAGTGATGGAAAATGATAGAGCTGTAGATTTATATTTTGATACTTTTAACCGAATTTCACTGTTTAAAAATCAGTTTTCTAAATCAAAGTTATCAACTATCTCTGAAACTCGTCTCAACTATCACTGAAAAAAAAGACAGGCATCTCCAGAAGGCATTTAACCCATCCTAAGATGTAAGTTTAAGGAGGTGCTATCCCTATTAGCTGTCCCTTCCGCAGAAGTATAAATAAATATAAATAAGACATATCTAGTAGGATATACTATGAATTAGTTCTGTAATTCTCTTGACTTTCCTCACCCCATTTTTATTCTCCCTCTACCTACAACATGTCAAATACAAGTATTCTGTGTTCATCTTCATCATTAAAAGCAATCTCTGTCATCATCTCTGATCACCTTTATTGGTTGAATGTGATATATACAGTTTTCATGATTTTCCCTCCATTTATTCCAAATGCCTCTATGGTACGGGGGCCAGTCTCACTAAAATATTGAAAAAAATCTTTCTGGAGAAATCTCTGATCCCCTATACTGTCCTTTAGGTCACTGACATGGGCAGCTTCTGACACTAGTGAAACTTTCTCCTCTGTTTGCCTCCTCTACTCTTATTGCCTCATTAACCTCTTCCTACTGCCTCATTAACCTTTTCCTACAATATTTTAGAATGCCACTTAACAGAACTAAAGCCAGTTGAAACTGGATTGGTACAAGCCTGTGATTTTTATTTTTCATATTTGAGCACGTGTGAAGTATCAGTGTTATTTTCCCGCAAATCACTTTACTTCAGGCCAAGAGTTTTTACATATGGCATGAGTCCACAGTGAGCATTATTTTTTGTCTTTTTTTTTCTTTTAAAAGAAATTAATCAAATCTCTGAAAGAGGCACACACACACAGAGTGACCAATAAATGGAACAAGGTTTGTGTTTTTTCTGGGAAATATTTCACACACCAAAATCTCAACAGGCAAAAGGCTTTCTCTGTTTTCAAAATGTATTTTGCACAAAAGGTTTGGGTTTCTTTTTTTCATCTGAAAATAAATCTGAAAACTATTTCCTTAAAAAAAGTCTCTGCTTAATCCTACTAAGAGTTCTGGCTAAATTTCTACACTAGTATATTCAAACTTTTGTGGGCAGTGAGCCTGCTAGCTCTAAGAATCATAACATAAAACTCAGCTTGTTCATATGCCTGAGCCTTAAAGCCAGCTACTCTCACTGCCCACAAAATTGTAAATTGTGTTTGCTGTGAGCAAAGTTCCTTAAGTCTGCTCATCTCCCTCATTACATGATTGCATGCACATCACATCAGAGGAGACAGGGAGATATTAATGAAAGACCTTAATCTTCTTCGCTCATCTCATAATATACAGTCTGTTCACAGCAGCTCATGTCTTCAGGGAGAGGAGAAGGAAGAGAAATGAGAGAGCAGTTCCCTCAGTTTGTGCCTGCTCCCACCGCAGAGCATCCCTGTATCCCAGAGGGAACCCATTTGTCAGGAGTTGAACTGAGGGTGTTTGCCATCTTAGAGGAGCAGGACTGCCTGCACACAGTATCCCTACCTACTTTAGGTAAGGGAGGGAATAAACTGTAATAACACCTGAGCCCTTCATGTATAACAACAGCTAGCCTTCACGTAGGCAGATCAGAGGAGACTCTACACATACCAGGGACCCTCAGCAGCTGCAGCTCCTCTTCAGAGCAGGGGAAAAAAGAGGCAGCCTTACTCTGAGCTTTAGTTTGTCCCGTGACCTGTTGATAGCACCATGCAGAGCAGACTGGGTATCCGGTTGCGAGAGGAACAACAGATTTCAAAACCTGCATGTATTCAACCTCACCTGTGGAGCTGGGCAGCATATTTATTGAGGCAGTTCTGCGCCAGTAAACCCAGCATCTATTTACAGCACTGCGAGACAGGAGGAGGTAGCAGTTAAGACTGTATTAGATGCCTGATTTTTCTTACAGTGGGGAAGACAAAGATAAAACCAGCCTACAGAGAAAATTGTGGCAGTTTTCAGGGAGAAAGAAATATGTGGGAGAAAGGTGAAAGACACAAAGAAGGTAATGAAAAACTATCAAAAGGACAGAGAAGATTGGAGCCTGTAAACATTGGGAGGCATTGTTTATAAAACTCATCCATCATTATTTTCAACAGCTTTACCAGTAGCTCGTGTCCCAGCAAGTGGATGAAAGGCATTATGAATACAAACAGCTGGTACTGCAAGTAACTGATGTGATGTTAAAAATTAAAAAAAGAAAAACAACAAACCAAAAACAAAGAAAGAGGGGTTTGCTTAAAAAAATACTGGATAGTTTTGGCCGTTATTTTGAACTCTTAGTATATTTAATTTTAAAATGGTATTAAATATCCTTTTGCTTTACCTTCAGTTGGAGTTGTTTAATACCAAAATGTAAATAATAAATGGCTAGTATTTGCAGTAATACTGAATTATTTATTGCAATAATATGATGTTATCTTGTTTTCCTGAAGCACAGCTGTCTGCTGGAGGATGGACTTCTGGTTCTCAAAATAGTGTTAAAGGAATCCAGCAGAAACATATCTCTTGCTACAACAGCACTCTGTTAGACAGAAAATTACATCTATACAAGCTTCACGAATTATTGTGGAGGGATACAAAACAGTGGCATAGGTCCTCATCAGCCTTTTTAAGTCTTTATGTTTTCTCATGGGATTAGAGATCACACACCAAAGTCCTGTATATATTTACGTGATCAAAGTCTCGGTCTTTACAGTATACCCAATCCCAGTTAATAAATCCAAACAACTCTTAGGGAAGTAGAGGTTATTGTCTCTACCTCTGAGTTTAGGCACAGAGAGGAAGTCTAAGACCACAGAAAGCTACTAAGGGACAGGGATCTCAGGACACAACCCATATTTTTGAGTTGTCTTTAATCATGTCCTGTATTTTAAAGCTGTAAATTTTCCTTTTTTGAATCAAGTTCTCAAAAACTCACCTTGGAGTCCTTAGACTTTATAACATGCTACTGCATATTCTAAATATTACAAACATACCCTAATACAGCTGAATCCAAGATTTTGTTTATTTAAGAAATACAGCTACATAAGGAGCATTTGAGTTGCTTAGTTCTGGAAGACATGATGTCTCATTACAGTGTTAGAGATAACCATAGCTGCACCAAGTCCAGGTCTTTAGATACTTGTGAGACAAATGGTAGTAAAATATGTCAAGAAATGCCTGTATTCTATCAATAAAGACTGTACAGAGCTCTCAGAGGTTCATTAATTTAATCTGTCAGGGTATCAAAATAGATAAAGACCGAAGGAAATAAAATTAATTCTAAAAAAATAAGTCTTCATTTCTCATCATATGCTTATAATGACACTATGCTAATCATGACTTATCTCTTCATCTTAAACTGAAAGATTATGGAAATTCTGAAGCTTATTACTTACTCTTTCAGAATTATAAATGTAACAGATTCAGAACAAAACATCATGTTATACTCAGAAATGTCTTTGTGAGACAAGTTGGGAGACAGATTTCATTCACTTCAGTTTGCTTGTAGGGAACGCTCATGCAAAATACAAGTACCAAATATCAGAAACCACTAATGCACAAATCTGTGGAGGTTTCTTATTCCCAAATTTTCCTCAAGAGAACATTTACAGAGTTGCATCATGTAGTCTCATAACTGCCAAGTGCACTGTCACGTAATTTCTCTCCTTGGTTGACTCCCTGATCTGAGTTCTTTAATTTCCATACTGAATGATTTTAGTTTTCTCCTGGGAATTCTTTTAGCACAGATGGATTTGCTCTTTCTGAGACAAAACCTAGGTGCTGCAGACAGTCCGTTCGTCTCCCAGCAGCGTGGAGGACGTTTGTTTCCCCATGCTCCCTGCTGACTGTCAGCACTAACACAGCTGGCCCTGCACCACCAAATACGCCAGTGTTCTCCCTTGACATCACCCAGGGCAGCATCATGCTGTCTATAAACCACCATCATCATGCTACAATAAGACAGCTCTAATTTTCTCACCTTTTTGCACCAAAATATAACAAAAAAATTAACTTTTGTGTTCCTGCCACAAGGCAACAAGATGGGGGTCAGAAGACATAGGGCTAATGGCAAAGCAGTGTGGATGTGTTTGGTCTTCTTTAAAGGGGGCCTGTCTGCAGCAGTAGAGCAAGCTGTTGTTCTGCACCAATATTGGGAAACCTGGGATTGCTCTCTGGGAATGTGCTTTCAGAAGAGTGGAAGTACCATGAGTATTCATAATCAGAAAGTATAAAAATAAAACCTGAAAAAGTATGTGTTCTTCTTAAAATGCATCCATTTCTCTGAGCACAGACAAAAGGAAAAATAGGAGGAACAATCCTGCTAAAGCGAACCATGGCGCTACGTTCCTTCCTCTTCTACGTATATGATGGATAAGGTATGCTAGTCCTATAGATTGTAGCCACAAAGTATAGGACAGTAAAGCTGGGGGGGTTGTTGTTTTTTATTTGGTTGGGGGTTTTTTATTGGTTGGTTTTGTCCTGCTTATTTTTTCCAGCATCTGAGCTCTTTGATTGAGTAGTAAGAGGATGATCTGGGCTGGAATGAGTTTAAAAAAACCAACCCAAACAAAAAACCCCCCACCACAACCCCAAATTAACATTGCCACAGTCAGTAGGCCAGGCTCACTGGAAGCTGCTCAGAGGACCTTCTTGTGATTTTAAATCTTTGACCATAAAGTGTGTGACTCCTGAAGCTCCAGAAGAGCATTTCCTACCTATTTTGGAAACAATAATTCTGTTATAAACTTCATTTGGAAAGAAAAGTGCTGGGAAATGATTGTCAATAGACACTCCTATTTTATTTCTAATTCCACTGCCCTAATACCCCCAGTCTTCCGGAACAGAAGGAGCCTGTACTAACTTACACACAACAGTGGAACAAAACATCAGTTTATGTATTTTCTTAATTCTGTTTTCTGGCCATCTGGCATCCATTCAGCAGATTACTCTAGTAGATGCTCATTGGGTAGCAGCATTTAGGCATCTCATAGTTAAATTTCCAAATTTAAACTACTCACACTTGGTCCATCTATGTGAATAGACATAGTCAATCTAAAAAGGCAATTCAACTTGTTCTAGCATAAATGTGTAAATTAGCTCAGAAATTTGCATTTAGACAATTGAACTGAATGAAATTCCTGCCGTTGTCCAGTGAGATTTACCTGCTCATTTAAACGCATTGCTGAATTAGCCGTGATAACACAGACTGATGGGAGACAACTATTTACTGCTGTCTTGGGTAATTTTTGTTTGGCAGCACGCATCTGATCAAAAATGAATGGGAGCACAATCCATAGTTATCAATCTCTGGAAGCTGACAACAGCAGTGCAGATGACGCATCCTCTGATTTACAGCAACAATCATTTAAAACTAATAGCAGAACTAATTAACCTTTCACAGCGTGGAGTGTGACAGTTCTACAAGAGCAGCAGCTTATGTTGCCATAACCATAGCAAATTTAAACCCCTTTACTTCTCGAATACCTTGTAGCAATTTAATTAATTAACCATCACCTTTTAATTGCTAATGGATTTTTAATAAATCTGGTCCCCTAAACAGAGGTGTATTGTAATGTAAAAAACACTAATGTATTTAATCATAGTGATATATTTTTAAGAATTGATTAGCTACTGTTAATGTGTCCTTAAAGTGAACATGATGCTGCTGTGCATGTCTGTGGTCCTCTTGTGGTACATCAGTAAGTTGGCATTTGATGTATTTGTAACAGGTAAAATATCACACAAATTGAGCTTAAATATTTCTTATCCCTTTCAATATTTACTCTATCATATGTTTGTAGAAAGCAATTTCATCTTTTTCCAGTCCTCGTTTCCTAGGCTAAATTAGAAAGTAATTTTTTTAGTACTTTACTATCTGGTTCTTTGCCATATGTGTTTCACGTGGAATACATCTTCTTGAGGCAAACAGTAATATTCAAGTTACAAATTATTTTCTAGTGTCTTAGAAAGCCATATTCGTACTTTCCTAGAAAGATATGCAACATCTCTTTTCACTGTATTTACTTTCTTCGGAGCTGTATCGTAGCATTTGTTTATCATCATCCAGTGACAACCAAAATACCCACAATCAGTTCCATTTACACATCCCTTACTATTGATGTTTTCTAAACTTACAGAAGAATGCGAAAAGCTGTGACCGGGCACTGTGTTTTGAGCTATTCCTACCAATGCAATCCTCAGGGCCATCCAATCCCATGACACCCTGAACAACTTTATTTCTGCTGTATCAGTCAAAGAACATTCACATCCACCTCAGCCCGCTGTGAACTCTCTCAACAGCTCATAAGCAGTTCGTTATTAACACTTCCCCTCATCAGTGTATCGCTTTTTCTAAACGTATTTCCATTTAAAGAGTCCACTCTACAAACCAATGTACATTTGAGATTTTCTTACAGACCTGTCAAAGGAAAGATGTAGTGAACACATACAGGAAAGAGAGAAAAAAGTCAAACAATGGAAGAAATAGGAATCTCTTCTGAGTCTTCAAAATTCTGCTAGATTTTGAAGTGGTGATTTATTTTAGTGCAATGTTTCATAAGGCTGGTGTTAAGGCTTTTTCACTGCATGTTGTGGGAGAAATGAAAATTAGTATGAAAGCACGAGAGAGCTATCATGCTTCATGTGCTCACAGCTGGAGATCATTGTTTTCCCCATGAGGCTTAAATTGTGAAGCAGGATTGTTTGTCGTGAAGAGTATCTGGGGAAACAGAATAGTCCATGGAAAATTTCCAGATACTGAGAAACGGTGCTGGAATTTTGAAACACATTCTAATTTACTGGAAGCATTTCTCCTTTTTTCTAGCTCACAGTATCACAGGTAGCATCCAACCTACCTGATCTCGTTTTAGGTTGAATGCAAGAGTGTACTGCATGTATCTACCATTCGTTCATTCAAGCAATACATTATCCTTATACCCCTGACTAAAAACTATAAGCTGTCCTGAAAAAAAAAAGAGAGAAAGTAAATCCCAAACTAACAAAAAACAAACCAGAAAACTCCACTTCTTTCCAAGTCAGAAAGATACATTCATTTTCCTTTTACATTAATGAGGGTTGCTTTTTCTGCTTTTCCAGGTAAAACACAGGTTATGGGTGAGATCAAGATTGCATTAAAGAAGGAAATGAAGACAGATGGAGAACAGCTCATAGTAGAAATCCTTCAGTGCAGAAATATCACATACAAATTTAAATCTCCAGATCATCTACCAGGTATCACACAGAAACCAGCTTCATGATACTTTGAAAACATTAAGTTGGATGTAAAATCATTTAGCGTCACCACTAAAATGAGAAAATTGCTTCTTAATAAGAATGACATAACATATAGGATTCTTTTTGAAGTGTTTTTTTTCTCCTATGATCAACTTTAATGAAAGTAAAAATATTTTGTAGAAGCAAATTAACTCTCAGAAGTTAATCCTTTTCTTAATTTACTTTTGATTGTTAAAATTTAATCCTTTTTTAACTTTAATAGAAATGATAACTCCCTAGGTTATTAAAGAACAATTATATCTAGTGAAAAATTGTATTTTGGTGAAAAACCTTTTCAAAAATTAAAAACTCATGTTAGTAATAATATTTTCATATATACATAAAGACATCAAGGTATTTGTTCCTTTAGTGACAGCATTGTAAGCGCAAAGTAATTCCCTTGGATTTAGTGGGATGGTTTCATTTCTAGACCATGTGAATGAGAACAGAATATGGCTCTCTAAAGTACCATGCTCTGTTTCTTCACAACACGTCCCCTCTGTTGAAATGGTTAGCAGCAACGACTATTTAAAAGCGTCTGTATTTAACTCATTGAATTGTTCTTCCCCAGACCTGTATGTGAAGCTGTACGTTGTCAATATCTCTACCCAAAAGAGAGTAATTAAGAAGAAAACGAGGGTATGCAGGCATGACCGAGAGCCTTCGTTCAATGAAACATTTAGATTTAGCTTGAGTCCTGCTGGGCATTCTCTTCAGGTAATTCTGCATTTTATTAAAACCTAATTTTGGATGTTGTCCATGCTGTGCTATGGGCATTTGAGAACAATCTTCTACCCAAGTTGTTTGCTGAAAAGAGAATATTACAAAGGAAATAACACAACTACATAATAATGGAAATATCGGGCTGGAGGAGATTTTAAAAGATGGTTTAATCCATCTCCCCACGCTGAGGAAGGGTATTTATAGACAAGGCCTGACTTTTTTAAGCTTGATCTGTTCTTAAAATCCCCTAGAGAAGGAAGTTATGCATGCCTTCCAAAATTACTTTTCTATATATTGAAAAAGTTTAGTGTAATAGCTAAATTAAATATGCCATATTTTTAAATTAACTTATCCTTAAGTATCTGCACAAAGCACAAAGGAAAACTGATCTGCTTTCTTTTTGTAGAAAAAGTTTGCACACTGAAAGCTTGTTATCATATCTCTCCTCTGTATTTTTCCAGACTATGTAAACCAAATTTCTTTTATATGTCCTGCTACCTAAACACCTAACCATTTTATCATTCTCTCAACTTCTTTAAAAGTCATAATCTCAGGCACTGCAGAATCACAAGTTATGCCAAGTCAAATATTCTCTGTGTACATTTGTAAAGGAGATGATGGTGTTTTCAGTCTGTGGCACATCAAATGATGTATGGAACTGATTCAGGAATGGTCCCTCTCCTGTGTTTTAGTTGCTTAGACAGATTGGATCACTTGGTCAGATATGCTTTTTATGACAGATAGGATTGACTTTACCTACCTTCTTTTACTTTCACATGAGTAGAAAACTAATATAACCCAAGATATTCAGACTTCCTCTAGACAATGGAAAGAGATGGACAATTCCAGGCATGCTAATTTTAAAAGTAAGTGGAAAGAATTGTTGGGCATACCAGCATCCACTTAATGCACCTTTAAATATGGAAGACTGACATAAACAAGCCAGCTACATTTTGATGACTAAGGTTAGACTGGATTACCTAAGTGCTTATGGTAGGCTTATTGGTTGTATCATTAAAATTAAAGCCAAAATGGATGTTGCTTACAAAACAAGGCCAACAAAAATAGATACTATTCTCCCTGTGTTAAGGCGCCCTAACATCCTTATTGATTCAGTAGACTCAGTAAAAAACTATTTAAGGTGTTATATTACCTGGGAAAATACAGAGTGGTCAATAAAGTCTTGCTGAAGTTTAAGAGCAAAAATTCCTGTAAAAACTTTGTTTCCTGTGGTGGTTTGAAAAGGAAATCATAAGGGGTGAGTAGACCGGTAAAGAAGAACCCACAGAGTCCTATGGGAAAATAAGCCATCAAGTTGTTAAGGAGGGAGGTAGTGAGGGAGGTAGCCATAGGAACAGTCAGTCTGAGACTTCACAACGTTTCCTCAGAAGCTCTGTGATGCATACTGGTGCTGCACACCAAACCTAAGAGAACAAAGGCTGTAAAAGGAGCAAGGAGCAAGTTTAAAACAAACAAAAGGTGTTTCTTCTTCACACAACTTAGAGTTTGACCTATAAAATCTATTGCCATAAGATATTGTGGATGCTAAATGTTTTCATGGAAAAAGTAACTGGAGAAAAAGATTGGACATATTCATGGGCAAAATACCTCCTAGTCCCTTAAATACAAAGATGCCATTTGTAGGTCAGGAAGTCAATGGTCCACAGATCATAGTAGGTATTTTGGAAAAATACCACTACGTGATTGTCCTGTTCTTATATTCTGCCTTATGCACTGACCTATACACTTTTGGAAGCAGAATATTTGCCTGGAAAGATCTTTGGTCTGACTCAGTACATCTGGTTTTATATGCTCTTCATTCCTATCAATCAATCGGTTCCTACTGTAAATTAAGCCGGCTGATTTGAATGCTGAATTTGACAGTGGTGAACATTTAGGGGCAAAGAGATGGACATTGTCAAAAGAGATTTGAGGGAGAAGGGAAGGAAACAAAACCAGAATGTACAGAACAAACATGGAATTGGGAGACTGGGGGGGGAACAGGATCAGAGAGAGGGAGTAAGACATGTCAAACATGGTAATCATAGAAAATACACTGTAAAAAGACATGAGAATCAACTAGAGGCAGAAATTAGGACAAGGGTCTGCGCTCTAAAAATCAACAGCAAGAACTGTGAATAATAAGAATGGGAGCATGGGATAGTGAGAAAAAAAAAAAGGGAGAGGAGAGGAGAGGAGAGGAGAGGAGAGGAGAGGAGAGGAGAGGAGAGGGAAGAGAAGAGAAGAGAAGAGAAGAGAAGAGAAGAGAAGAGAAGAGAAGAGAAGAGAAGAGAAGAGAAGAGAAGAGAAGAGAAGAGAAGAGAAGAGGTCTCTGAAAAGCGTCTATCAGTGTAATATCTCTCATGAACTACATCAGGATTTAATCTGGAAAACAGATCCCTCACACATCAGGACCTCACCCAGAGCAAAATCCAAAGCTTGATTTCTGGGACCTGAATATCAAACTGCATTTCTCTAGAAATTCAACAGTAGTTACATATTGGGATTTTGGACTCAGTTCAGATACCAGCTTTTATGATGGTACTTACCCTAAAGCAAGTGATAATGATTTTATGTAAATTATCCTCACACCAGCTGGTAAACAATGCAATACTAAAGCACGTGATACCATGCTTTTGCTGATCCTGACTGATCCCTCTTTGAGGCACTATTAACATAGACAACATTTTGTTTTCCCATAGGAGCTGCTTGGAGGACAATTAGTTAAATCCACTACTCTAATCGTGTGGATTTGTTTTGGAGCAAGGCAGTCTCATAATACAAAATGCCTATTTCAGTTTGAACAAGCAGATTTATTAAAGCTTTTACAAGCACACTGTGTAGCTACCATACACAAAATTAAAATCCATCTGGAGTCAAGAGAAAATACAAGCAAACTAAATACTACAAGAGCAATAATATTACTAGCGCTCACATCAAGCTTGCAGTCAGCATAATATTTTATTGTTATTCATAAGAAAATAAAACAGTAGTAATACTTTCTGCTCATGGCCAGGTTCTGATACACTTAGATAGCAAAAGCCATTTTTTTTAATAACATCTGCATGTGCTTTGCTTTCTGTGCTGAGTAATGTTAAGACTGTGTAAGGCTTTGCAAAACGGGCTGAAGATTTTATGGAGCCTGAGGAGAGGCTCCCAGCATAGTGCACTGAGGCACGGGCTAGAACCAGCCTAGCTGTGGCTGATCTTAGAGCTACGATGCTGGGTCCCTGCCGGGCTGAGACCCTCAGCATCTCCAGTAGTGCCAAAGGCCATTTCTTGACTTACTCCAACCATGGCACCATTTTGCCCTTCACAAGTACTCCTTACAGAATCTGTCACCCTGAGCCAGAAGAATAATAAAACAGTCCATGTAATTATACTCCAGGATGACTTCATTCAGCCTGATTAATTACACAGGCATAGTACCTAATCCCCAAATTTAGAACGATGGCTGTGTTCTAATTATATCCTCTGATAGCTAAGTTCTATCTTTATAGCCCAACTAAAAATAGTTCATACACATTTTTGCATTACCCTCACACCAAATGGGAAATCCGGCACCTATCAGTAGATCCTGTAAACAATCCTCATTCCTCCAGCCTTAAGGTTCCTGGGACCTGCTGGGGAATCCGTTCCCCCAAGCAAGACACTACTCGGGCAATGTAGGGGCAAATTTGTCCAGTCCTCATACTGCACACACGAAAGCTAGTGCCAGGAAGACATCTGGACGTCCATGAACAGTGGGTGCATGGGATGTTGCTATTTCCCTTCTGAAGACAGTGAAATGATGTGATCAGTCTAAGTAGCTTGTCCAAAACCAAAGAAAGTCAGCGTTGGGATTAGAAGTGAAAACTTTCTGGTTTCTGGTTGTTATCTTTACCTCCTAAATGAGAAAACTGAGGCAGAGCTGGGATGAAGGCACCAATAGCCATATTTTTGCACATATTTTCTGCCCTACTCTTCATTAATGTTCTTCAACATGGGTTTCATAAAATGCAGTTCTCCAAATCCACCAGCATGACATAATAGTAAATGCAGGGATAGACATAGTTACAACCATATAAAGGCCCCTGATATACCTCTAGATAAAGATCTTCCATAGCTGTTACATAACCCCATAGTGGTATAACCACAGCTGTATGGAAGGGTTGTATAGATTGAACGTTGGGGTGGAAGAGCCATGCCCAGAGGGCTTCAACTGCTGTCAGCGTGGGGAGTAGTCAAAGCCACACTGAATGGCTTTGGTGGGAGATTAAACCTGAAAGCAAAGCTAGGGCGTTTGCAAACAGCAAACACCGTTTATTGAGATTACATTTTAGCTGTACAGCCATTACATTAACACAGTCCAGCAAGAAAGAAGCCTATTCAAGCAGGCACATCTTTAAACTGCAGAATCATCAGGTCTGGGCTGTGCTGAGTTGCTCCACTGAAAAACCTGTGCCACTGTGGGCTTTGCTTAGTGTGCTGCTTGCCCTTCCAGTGTCAGAGTGGTTTTCACCTACCATTTTCTCTTGGGACCTGGGTGAAATATTCTCCGAGATAGCTTTGAAAAGGTGAGTTGTAGCTACCGTATAGAACTAAAAATGTGCCTCAGTGCTTGTGAAGATGAACAAGATTTACATTGTGACAGCGGGGAGATTTTGGGGGACATGGTTTGTTTGGGCTTTTTGAGCCTTGGTAAATTTTCTTTGTAGCATATTCAGTAGCAGTGCAGACCTGATCCACTGTATATCCATTACGCTAAGCATTTTCTAGAAGTCAGGTATGAAATCTGGTTAGAGATCTGCCCCTGAAGTCTACTGTGGATGAAGTTACATTTAGTTGAGAATGCATTTATTTCAGTCCCTTATTATAATTTTAATACTGCTTTGGGGAAAGGATATGTGGAGAAGCACAAGAAGGAACAGAAAGTCAGTCCAGTGTCTTTATTTCTTTATTTCATACACTACTCCACTTGTTGTCATTTACTTAAATATATAATCACCATATTGTGTTTAGTGGCTAATTGTTTTATTTTGGTTCCTTTCTGTCTCATTAGGCCAATTTACTGTTCCCATCCTTTTTGTACTAATAAAAAGAATTATAATAATAACAGCATCAGAACCATCCCCAGTGCTGCCTGTCAGACTATTTCCACAGTAAAGCTGCTGCATCCACATTTCATTTTACATCTCACATTTATTTCCTGGTGCATTATCCTTGGGGTTCATGTCTATATTCTGCTCTGATGCAAATGACAATGTGTGATTTAGAAACAGCAGAATTAGGAAACAAAACCAAAACAAAATAGTTGGTTGAAGACAAGACAGAGTGTTTGGATGAAAATGCTTTGGAGTAACAGTTTTGGATTTTCCAGGATCTCCAAAAATATTTTGGATCCTGAGACCTTAGATTGCACCCACATCACAACCCAATGCAGTTAGTAAGAAGTTTAGATTGTGCTTTAGACAGCTAAAATCACATGGATTTACCAAATCTTGCTGTATTTCCTTAGCACTGACCTCAAAACCAGTGCTAAATTTTGGGTACAAAATACAAGAATCTGATACAAGATCTTGATTTGATTTCAAGCCTTAGCCTGTTCCCACACCAAATTGCTATAACCTTTGCTTATACAATGAACAAAATGTATTTTAAAATAGCTTGGACTTTTTTTTCTTGTAAAATTTTGTTGATATTTAATTATTCATACAGGTATAAATATAGACATAGATATAGGAAGTCTCTTCATTTAAATTATTTCTTTTCAAAATAAACAACTAAAATATAGTTTGAATACTTTATTCATCCCAAAGACATTACATCAGTTTCACAAAACATCAGATCCTTTTCCTTCCACATCTATGAGAAAAATTCTTATAAATTCTTCCAGGCATTAAAAATTTTCTTGAAACACAGGTTTACTTGTGAGGAGATCCGTTGCAGATGCAGATTTTCGCTCCCCTAAATCAATAGAGTCCTCCAGTGACCTCCAGACAGCCTTTTAGGTACAACTAACAAACACGTTCCAAGCTAGAAATTACAAGGCATGAACAAAAAAAAACTATCCATGAATGAAAGGATTCCTATCTGTGACTGCAAAGTGAGGGTCGAATCCTCAGCTGGTGCATACTGACCCATTTCTACCTCTCCTGTAGATTTCGTTCCCAAGGCTGATATTATACCATTACATTCAGCACCCCATCCCCAAACCCAGTGAACCATGATTCAGAGTATCAAAGTGTTCAAATTACAGCATCCTACTGTTTTTCCCCATCTTTTCAGACTCAAGATTTTACACGCGGCATCAGCTGACATAGGAAACATTGTCTTATTTGGGCAACTTCGTTCTCCTAGCCTGCCAACTGCTTTGAGCTAAACAATCAATGCTGTCCTTCTCAACTTTTTCCTTTCCAATTAATTAATTTAAATTGACCATTAAGTCAGCAGAGTTTTTGATTGATATTTTCATTAACAACCCTCTCATGCAGACCTGTCCAACACCTAAGAAATGTATGATAATGTCCAATCTGCATGAAGGGGTCTGAACATCTCCCTTCACCTCTCTGTGCTAGTGAGTTATTACTTGAATTGTGCTTGCTGTTTCATTGAGTGTAATTTGAATACAGATTAGCTGCCCCAGTGTTCCAGAGCTTTGGCATTATCATTACTGGGGACAGTAATTTGACTGATGAACACACGGGTTATCACAAGGTCATCACCTTCACAGTATTGGAATGGTCCATCGTCCCAATTTTGGAGGGAAGGAGGCTAAACCTTTCAATAGCAAAATTAAGTCCTGTAAATTAACTTGTCCGATAACTTATTGAATAAATCCTTTACTAATTAAAGAACCAATAGGCCCCTTTGTTCTCAGATCTTCAAAGGCTTTATTAAAATCAATGAAGTAATATCAATTTAACAGTATTTTTTTTGTAACAAGAATTAAGATCCTTCATCCAATTAGACACAAATGTTCTATGTACGTAAAATTATTTGAAATGTTAAATGGTAAAAGGAAATATACTAGGTTTATCCTGTGAAAGCAATTATCTGTCAGCCACACCTTCTCAAAGGACACGTGCTTTCTTCATTAGCACTCAGCAAGTAAAAACGTAACTGAAAATTTTCTTCAAACTTAGAAAAAAAACTACCTGTGTTTTATTTGACTGGGGCAGTGTCACACTGAGACACTATTTCACATGCCCTGCTCTGCCATTTTTTCCAGTGTAAAAGAACATTGAAAAATGCAAGCAAAAAGAGAATACATAGTCTGAATTAAAACACACAAGCTGATGTACAAACCCCTATTTTACAAACATCAGTGGGACAAGCCTGTTGATTTGCTAAGCTTTCTTCTAAGAAACCTGCTGCTGAAGTAGCTCTTTGGTTACAAATGAAATGAGTCTGGTGGTCTCAAGTCAATCTCAACTGATGTCCATCTAAACCATTTGCTGGTACACTTTGCCAAGACATTTAGGTATGGAATAAGTTATAGTTTAGGGAAAAAGGTATAGCTACACGAAGAAGGTATCATAATGTCCAATTACATCAAGTCTGGCTCCAGATAAAAACATTATTTTTATTTTTCCAAACCTAACAATTCTCGTGAAAATGATTTTTTAAAGGGTGCGGTTGTATTTAAGGATTTTGGACAAATTAAGAGAAAAAAGTTTTATAAATTTTTAACAAAAATTTGAGAATGAATTTTCATGCTACACATATCAAACTATCACCAAGCATCTGACTCTTCCATGTAACTGAGCCCAGCTGAGGTGATCCATACAGTACACAAGGATGGCATACAGGTCTAAGATAACAGCGCCTGCTAGTAAAGGTGTTGCTGACTGGCAACATTTGTGCTTGAGCTATCTGGCTCTGGTATCCTGTCTGAGAACAGCTAGGCTCCTCATAACCCAAGATGGACATCTGCAAATGTCCTGGCTGAGTTGTCTTTGTCTTCCCACAAGGGAAAAATTGAAGAGAAAGTGAACCTGAAATCTGCCCTTCCTGAAGACTGAACCATGGCCTGTAGTGACATGTCTTTATTGCTCCAAGGCATTTAAGTCTTTTTTTCCGTCATCCCAGAGAAACATTTCCAGTACCACGTTTAAGGAGGGCCATTCCAAATCCCCTCTAAACCTGTGCCACCGGCCAGAAGAAGACAGGTTGCACTGATCAACCCAGGTAAACCCGTTGTCTAGCAGATTGGGAACTCTCTTGAGAAGTAGGGGATGAGCAGGGCCCTGGATCCAAATTTACCCCTGTTAGTGCCAATGATGCTCTCAACACAGTCCTTCTGGAGAACAATATCATTAATCAGTCCTCAGGAATTAAAAAACAAAGATGAGAGAAATGGAGAGAGAAGAAATGCCTCTGCCTCTGCCCCAGCCCTTGAAAAATGGCCTGGTGTTACCAGCAGAGGGATTTGAAAGTGAATTCCTGTTAAAAAGACTTTGCTGAAACCGCTTTCAAAATGCTGTCACTAAAACCAGAACAACTGGTTGAGGTGGGTGCAAAAAAGCTTCACTACAGCAGGATTCACTGATGTTTTTGTCACATCTCACTTTTAAAGCTATTCTAAATGTATCCCAATTAATCTTCCACACCACTTCATCCTGCATTCTCACTACATATTATTTTTGACCTTGACAGCATTTTGCCAGCATTAACTAATTAATTCTCATAATGTCCCTCTGAGGGAAGAAAGTAAACACCATTATCCCTCTTTTAAACTGAGCCAAAGAGGTCTTGCTTTGCCTGAGGCCGTCATGTTTTCTTCCTTTTCTTGGTCTCTCAGCACCAAGGCAGAGCAATTAGATCCTGACCTTTTCTGGCTCCTAGTCTTGAGCTTGGATCCTTAAATCACACCTTTACTGACATTAGTGACCTACTGTGGTCTATGTCTAAAAGATAAAGAGCTAAAACTCAGTAACATCTTCCATGTCAATCCTAGTCTTTTTTTTTTAAAGAAAATGAACAGCAACTCCTATTTGCTGCCACAGAAGAAGACAGAGAGAAAGATCTAGAAAATATTTGCTCTGTGAATGAATTCAGTCTATGTAAATCAATTAGTCATCAAAACAATTTGACACTTGGAAAATTGCATCTTCAATTAGATGTTATCTTCCCAATATCCTTTATATTCTCCCTGGATAGAGATAACACCTTTGTTATCTTGCTGAGAATCCACCTCCCCTACTTTAGCAGAAATGATCAACTGATAGTTATAAACCCCTTGATGTTTGTCCTTGGATGAGAGAGTCCCACAGAGACATGAAAACATTAGAAGCCACAGGATGAAACATTAGTTACTACGGCTTCAATAGTGAGATTTTACAACCTGGTTAAAGTGAGCGATTCCAGCCCTTCTGCAACACCTGTGATTTAAAGATATCTTTACTTTGGAAGCTGCTTCTGAACTCTGTTACTGGCAAGAATGGGACAAAAATAAGGGAGGTTTTCTTTCTCAAAGAACAGTCATAGTATCTTGGACCCATCCCTTCTCCATGCTTGGCTAAGGAAAATGCCATGCTCATAGCAAAAGAGTCAAATCCAAACTGAGAAGTGGCTCCAGCATACTTTGAAGTTTGACTTTGGCTTGTCATCAGGGACATGGTGTCTGGGTGAGTCCACAGGCTAAATCCAGTGTGTGCTCAGCTGTGAATAGAGGGAGGTGAGGACAAGCGTTGGAGGAGGGTTAGACTGGACACCCCACCTCTGTCTGTGCATCAGAGCCCAGAACTGCCTTGTAGGTGTGTTGGAGGCATTGCCAATGAGGAAATACACTGAAATAATGGATGGTGAAAACATGCATCTCTCATTTGGCTTCCAGATTTTATTGAATTTTCTGTATTCATTATGGTCCCTCCTCTGGGGTTAGCATTTTTTTTTTATTTATTTTATACTGTGAGCACTTCTAAATGCCACGTTACCTAGGATAGGAAAAGAGCAATGTCAAATTAACCTCCAGACCTGCCTATCTGCTAATCCACAATGCAGCTGCTACTCCTCGCTTGTAGCTCATTGAATCTCCCTGTTATTTCTTGGCAATTTTTGTCTATTCAAAAGTTGCTGAGTACATAGAGCCCACATTGGCACCATTCCTAGATATCAAATAAAATACATTGATTTACTCCAGCTGCTGATTTCACCCTCATAGTCTCAGTTTAAGTACCTTTGTATTTGTTGCCTGAGGAAGAGGACAGTGATTTGGAGCTTACTGCTCCTCTGAGATCCACCTGGTCCAATCTCTGAAACACAGGGAACATCCCATGAGATCAGGAGATGAAGTCTGACTCTAGCAGTGAACTTCTCATGGAGCCTGAGTAGGAAACAACCATCTCTCATGCTGAACATGATCTATGTAAAAAGCTGTTATTTGTGGAAAAAGTGAAGAACCACTTCCCTGACACGAGTTATTCCAGCAAACTGTCAGTGGAAGTTCTGTATCTGGGATAACTTCAAAGTTTTTCTAAACCAGCTTGAGTCATTTACTTGAGCTAGTAAACCACAAAATCACAGAATGGTAGGGGTTGGAAGGGACCTTCAGAGATCATCTGGTTGGCCCCCCCTGCCAAAGCATGTTCAGCTAGAGCAGGTTGTACAGAAATGCATCCAGGCACGTTTTGAATATCTCCAGAGAAGGAGATTTCACAACCTGTCTGGGCAGCCTGTTCCAGTGCTCTGCCACCCTCAAAGTAAAGAAGTTTTTCTTCATGTTTAGATGGAATTTTCTGTGTTCCAGTTTGTGACCGTTGTGACCCTGTCACTGGGCACCGCTGAAAAGAGTCTGGCCCCATCCTCTTGACACCCACCCTTTAGATATTTATAAGCATTGATGAGATCCCCTCTCAGTCTTCTCTTCTCGAGGCTAAACAGACCCAGATCTCCCAGCCTTTCCTCATAAAAGATGTGCTCTATTCCCTTGATCATCTTTGTAGCCCTCTGCTGGACTCTTTCCAGAGGTCACCTAAGGTGCAGAGAGTCCTAGTGGAAAGGATAGAAATTCAACTATTGACTGCAATATTAAAAACTAGATAGCAGAAAAAATGTTCCTCTATGTCACACTAAAAGTCAAATTTGCTCTAATCATAATCTTACTCAAGATGGTTTGCTTTTTTATAGTGCAAGGGACAATTATTTATTTTAGATTAAATTTAGATCTCAGCTGTGAACAGTGATGTAGAGTATAATCCCTGAAAACTCAGTTGCATTTAAAAACAAAGATTATGGCTTCTTTAACCTTCAGAAACTATATTCCATTATAAACCCATGTTAGTTACCTGGTGTAAATATACTAAAATCAACATCAGATAAATACAAGATGCATCAAAAGATTTAAGGCACCTGTTGTGTATTTAAAAGAATTATATCTTGTTTATGGTACAGTATAAAATGCACAACTGATTTATATAACAGCTAGTCTATTGCAGGGGAAATCTCATTTCAATCATAAATGGCAGAAGTTGATTTAAGAATTCATTCTTTAATGGGTCTGCAATGTTCAAATTTAAACTCATTCAATTCATCAGCAAAATATTCAATATGGGGCACAGGGAACTCATTTAGGCAAACAGCGACTTTTAATATAAATTTTCCAGGAGATTTCTTCATCGATTCAGCAGTTTAGTGCAAAATGATTTGTGCGATACATTCTCAAGGATCAATGCAGGCCAAGTCAATGGCTAATATAAAACAATCATCCCACAGACTACAGAGAACATGTCAATGAACTTTGACTTCACATTGAACTGCTCTGTGGAAAGTAGAAGGAAGTCTGATAAAAATTAATCATAACTTCCCCCTCCTCCCCTTACCCTTTCCCATTCTCTATTATTATTGTTTGTATTACAACATAACTTGGAAATCTCATTCGGAACTAGAGCCCTGGAGTGCTAGATTCTGCGTACACATGCGCGAAGATACCACCTTTGCCCTTAAAAATGAATATCCTCACTCCCCTTGCTTCTCTTGGTGTGAGCCATCTTCTCACATAAATGTGGGAATTACAATCGGGAGCTATCTGAGATGCTATGGCTTGAACCAGAGAACTTCTAAGAGACTTGTGAGCCTCAAATCTTCTGTGGACAAGGTAAAAAAAAAAAGACCCTAACGTAACATAGCAGTGACTTTATCAAGGTTGATCTTTTGTGCTTTGTGCAGTTAGAGTTACCTTCTTGGAGGGTCTCAGAGGTCATTTTGCAGGATCAGAGCCTAAGAAAAAGAAGGGTAACACATATACTTCCATTTGTTATTCTCCCTAAATTTTAAGGCCATACCTAGACTCTTTGGATGAGCTTCTGGTGACGTCCACTTGCAGTTGGTAGTAACAAGGTTCGTTTACCCATCAACCTACTGTTGACTGAGTGATTTCATACATGGGCAGAGACTTGAAGAGTGCAGCAGGTTCCCGGAGAGATGAGTAAAGGGCAGTGTGGAAATAACTGCAGTTTTTAATGTAGGTAGTGTCAGCTGGTTGAGACTGGTGTCACTGGTAAGGTAAAAGAGGCAATGGGATAAAACAAAAGGGCAGCTGGCAATGGATGGGCAACCTGGCCAAAAGGGAGATACTTGAACATGGGCAGATATTTGGGACTGGTTTTAGGGACCTAGTGGAATATTCTGGAACAAAGTTATTAAACAAGATCTTGCCTAAGCTACATCTCAGCATGTTATGATGGAGCAACGTCTGAAATGTTGCTCATTCTGTATGTAGCTCTGCCCACTGAAGTGCCTAGAAATAGGCAAGTATCCATTTAAGCAGGTTGTGATTTCACAAAAGCAAGCACAATTGCACATCTTGTGTTGCTGAATTACCTCAGTCCAAGCCAGATAAACTCGGTTTAAATTCTGTCTCATAAAAGGCTTTGTCAGTTGACTGCAGAGTGAGATACTGATCTGCACAACGATGTTGTTGTTCATGGCTGGGTTCAGAGGCCCTCTGGAGATAGGTTTTCTTGATTGTTTTGAACTCCCTCAGATTTTTTAAAGCATCATCTGAAATACAGGGGCAATTTACATACTTTTACATAAAATGACATTACATAAACAGCAGGTACAGGAGCCTGCTCTTCCAAATCAATGAATTCTGGAGGGACTACAGTGTAGCCTCATTTCATCCCCTAGTTTTTGTTCCAACATGTAGCTGGAGTACATGTTCTGGGGCCAAAAGATGGGGAAACTGCCAGATCCCAGTGTTTAAAGGTAGTTTTGCAGGAGTAGGTGGGACGTGGAAGGTCACAGTATCGTGGTGTAAGAGGCAGCGCTAGTTTTTTCTCTCCAAACAGACCTCCATTTGCTGAGCTGGAAGTTTCATTCTTGAACTTCCTGACCTACTTCAGAAAACTGATGAGAGGGAAAGAGGGACGTTCATTTGGGTTTAGATTGAAAGATTAAGAGACTGGCTACTGTTTTTAATGGATTTCTAGTAACCTGATACCTTTAAAGCCTGAATATAACCTTAAATTGTACTGAATGCCATATAAGCAGAATTCAAATAAGATCAGAGTTGGACCAAAGTATTGTCAATCCTGTCATAGAGTGGCTGTACGTCTTGCATCCTAATCCTGCCTCCTTCAGGGACTATGAGATTTAATGACTGCAGTAAACTCTGTTTGTCAGCTGCATAAGGTACATTGCAAAGCTTGTCTCACGTTTTTGTGATGTACACAGATACAACGCATTTCTGACAAAACAGAAAATGCCAACAGGAAAAAAATCCAACATTTGCAGCAGTAGAAATTTCCGGTTTTGACTGTCCCAGCTTTGACTGATGTTGGGGAACTATTGTAAGATTCTAAGTCTGAAGGATCCTTCTAAGAGCACACAATATGTTTATAAGGTTTTAAAGCCTTTCCCATTGCAGAAAGCTTACTGTGTAAATTACACCAGCAAAAATTTCCATGCGAAACTTTCAATCATATTTAACTAGAATTAAGTACATAGGACTTTACCACAAGTCTCTTGAAATTTTCAGTCTTCCCACTCATTTCAATGAAGTTTGGTTCTGAGTTCTTAAGGCACTTTCTTACCCAGGTAAAGTTACCAGGGTTTTTTTCAGTGTTGCTGAATAATTAGAGCACTCATTGACTTTGAAAATTAGCCTTTATTATCTTTCAAAGGACATTGAATTTTAAGCTATATTTTTCATATGACTATCTACAGGATCCAAACTGTCTGATAAAAAGGGGCTCAGTAATTTTTTAATATGTAAATTACTTCATACTTGGCATCTCAAACTGGAAGCATTCAAAACCTTGAATGATTCTGCCCTTCTAGTCGTCTCTTGTGAGACACCACCTGGAGTACTGTGTCCAGCTCTGGAGCCCCCAACATAAGAAGGACATGGACCTGTTGGAGCAGGTCCAGAGGAGGACAACGAAGATGATCAGAGGGTTAAAGCACCTCTCCTTTGAGGACAGGCTGGGAGAGTTGGGGTTGTTCAGCCTGGAGAAGAGAAGGCTCTGGGAAGACCTTATAGCAGCCTTCCAGTATCTGAAAGGGGCCTACAAGAAAGCTGGAGAGGGACTTTTTACAAGGGCATGTAGTGATAGGATGAGGGGCAATGGCTTCAAAGTGGAAGAAGGTAGATTTAGATTAGATCTCAGGAAGAAATTTTTCACTGTGAGGGCGGTGAGGCACTGGAACATGTTGCCCAGGGAAGTTGTGGAGGCCCCATCCCTGAAGTGTTCAAGGCCAGGTTGGATGGGGCTTTGAGCAACCAGATCTAGTGGGAGGTGTCCTTGCCCATGGCAGAGGTGTTGGAACTAGATGATCTTTAAAGTCCGTTCCAGCCTAAACCATTCTATGATTCTATAATTCTATGATAAAACCTTTTCTGCTTTGACAATAAAGAATAATCAAGGAAGTTTAACAGCAAAAATTATCATCAAACTGCTAATTCTTGGAGTTTCATTTCATTTTTGCAATGTCACAGGGAAGATGACACCAAACCATTTAGGTTAGTTTAACCATGTTTCCCTACTCAGGCTGGGAATGCCAGTACAAAATGTTTACATGCAAACCCCACAGTAATGAAAATCAAAGAATATATTGATTTAATTTCCAAATTATTAATCAACTTCACAGCTGAACAAAAATATTGTATTGCTCAGCTCAAGCAAATCCTAACATCTTTGCCTCCGGCTATGAGTCCAAGAACTGATGAAGGACAAAACGGTAATGTATGTACTGTACATGTCTGGGGAAGCTCAGCATTCTTAATGAATAAACATACTAGTTGTACATCAAAAAAAGTTTTGTAATATTCAAGCAAGTGAAAAATCATAGAGGAATAACATATGTAAAAGATCATCTGGTTTCAAGACCGTAATTGCCCATGCAAACTCGCTCTTCTATGAGGGTGAAACAGAAAGAGCGAGGGATATAGCAATACAACAAATAATGACCCCATTGGAGATAGAACCTCAGGACTTTTTAAAGCATTTTTCCAGTGTATCAGTCTTCTCACTGAAGCAGACATTGATAACCAAGAGGAATGGATGGTGAGAGTCCAGAGGAAGATATCAGTTAGGTGATTGCGCAAATGACACAGAAGGCTGGGTCATATAGTAGAACTAGAAACGTGAGATAGCAAGCAGGCTGCCAGATTAGCTCACTAGTTTTTGCAAGACTCAAAAATGTTGTACTGATACAAGCTGCAGCATGCACAGCTCAAGGGAGAATACATGAGCTGCAACTGCCCAGATCCTACAGAATCACTAGAGTTGCCTGATACTCAGGGAACAAGAAAATCGGATAAAGTGAAAAATACATGGCATGAAAGAAAAATACACATTGAATGACACAAATCCTGTCTAAAGCACACCTCATACCTCTTAGATTATTTTTTATTCCAAGGTCAATTAAAAAAGACTCACAAACTTATTCAACAGTTACAAAGTTTGGCTTCTACCAGCTGAATTTTGGCATTTCTTCTACAATTTTTTTTCAGCCTGGCACTCAGATCCAAATTTTGGTGCTAGATCTTCATAGGAGATATGGGAACAATGCTGAACATAATTTGGGTATCATGGTTAATTATTACCCAGAGCAACCAAGACACTAAACTCCTTCAGCCTGAAATGGAGTAAATATCAATGTTTCAATAAGGTGCGAACAGCCACTTAAAAGTATTTGCCACAAGCTGAAGCATGTGAGATGCTGCATACCATGCTATGAGGCAGATAAGATATCACACCGCCTCAAGTATTTTGCGATGTCACATCCCTAGTTCGTTTATATTTACCCACATTTGCTGTCTATCAAAGACCAGTTATGTAATCTTAGCTCCTGCTTTCGTAATAAATCCACTGTTGTACAAAGCCAGGGGTGAGACAGCTGATGGGAAAGAATTGCAAACTCGTGGATATATTTACAAACTGATTAACCCTCCTGATGGTGAAGGGACAACAGTACATGTCTGCACTCTTGGGCAGCTCTGTGGGTCCATCAGGACTTGTCACTCTGCCCTGCCTGGGGAAGTTTATGCTTTTTATTTCCCCAGGACAGAAGATGACCGTTTCTGTGCTCCCCTCAGGCTTAGGGACAATTCAGGCCTCCACCACCGCTCCAACATATTGATGTAATTTCTGTCTGAAAGGACTATGTTTTTATTGTCTAAGCAGTTGAAAGTCAACCAGAGTAATAACTTTTGAAATCCATATGGTAGCCAAAAACCTCCTGGCAAGTGCTTTGATTGGCCTCCATGTGGTTCAACAGAGAAAAATGAAAAACACAACTAAACAAGTCAGTACACTATGCAGACTCTGCAAGAACATCTCCATTCTATTTTAACTTCTGTTCCTTGAAAACTTATCCCCAAACTGGGTCTCACCCATCTTCTAGGTTGTGCCCTTTGACAAAAATAATCAGTGCAACAATTTGCAGAATCACTCTAGATTTACATTATTCGCAGCGAGTGTATGATGGCAGAGCCAAGAGCCAAGATCTGGCCTTGTGCTAAAGGCTGCGTAGATGCAGACTGAGGAAGATCCCGGCTACGAAGCATTTACAGTCTTAACAGAGGGAACAGGATGTTGTATCTCCAAAGATGAAGGGCTGAAAATTAGCATTTTTTCCCCTGAATTTCTAATGAAAAGACACTTAAATATCTAAGTTTCTTCCACAGTTGTGTTTCCATTTTTGCTGCATTCTAAGATTTTATTTGTATGATCCTTGGGGAAAAGGACGTCAACAGCATTTCTTTCAGGTCCATTAACAAGTGAGTAGTTTAGCAAACTGGTTTTTCACCGGAAAATACCGGTTCATTGAAACTTTTCATAGGAAAGGTTCAGCTTCAGCTCAGGTTAAGTTTTTAGTCTGAAGAAAAAAGCTGAGGCAACTTCTAGGGCAAGCAGCCACTGCACTGTGCTCCATAGTGAAGCATCCCAACCAGTTTGATGTTATTGCAGACACAAGCAAAGGCCAAAGCCAAATTTTGATTCCATTTACAGATTTCCAGCACCCCTGATTACCATATTCCTTTCATCTAATTTCAATGGGATCGAAAAAGATCTAAACTTTGCAAACTGTGCTTCTGCACCTATTGCAATAAGTGTCTGATTTAAAATGCGGCCACCTCTGGGGAGGAAAGCAGTAGTAATTCCACAGCAGAAAAAGCATGCACAGCAATTCGGGACAAAAAATGACTAATCCCAGTCTAAGCAAACTGGCTTGTTCCCACAGTTGTGTGGAAATGAAAAGTAGCTGAAACCTTGCTTTCACTAGCACATTGTACTAGTTCTCTTTAATCTAGTTTTGCTGAGTTGCCCACCCTGTAATTGCAATCCTTTAATGAAAAGGAGAGGGAATTTGGGGGGAGGGCATGGGAATTGAAAGGTGGTACAATAATTAACTGTGTTCTTACAAGACATTTCTGTGATTAGCAAAGGGGGAACCATAAAATCAAGGCGGGGGGGACGGACACTGAAGACGGAGGCGGGAGAGGGAACAGACCACACTGAATCACAAATCTTTACTTTTTCTCTTTAAATGAATGAAAGCAACAAACTTTCATAGTGCTGGTGAACGAGCCTTATCATTGACTGAAACTCAGATTTGGTATCGATTAGATTTTCAGAATATTACTCAATCAAGTACACTTACCTGCAGAAATTTAGTATTTTTTCTATCTTAAAAAAATCAGTGCAAGCAAATCTGCCAAGCCTCCCCTCTGGCTACAAGTCTAACAACTGTTGAAGGACAAAAGATAATATATGTGAATACCATCGCTATGGTTCACTGGGTTAAAACAAACGGCCCCCATTTGACCTTTAAATTGAAGGGTTTCCCTTTATATCACTAGAGGCAAAATGCATGGACACAAGTACAACAACAACAAAAACGGGACTTGGGTAGCTGAGCTGCATTTGATTTGTGAGATTTTTATTCATTTTTAAGGGGATATTTTTTCTTTTCCTTTGGAGGGGGGTAAACCCAAAAGTCAAATTGATGAAGAGAAATGGAATCTGAATCTGGCCTGGGTTATGTTCGCTGCTGGCTGGTTGGTCACCCTGAGGGAAATGATATGTGTGCAGCTGGGATGATGAATTGGGTTTGTTTAAGTCATCATTACATTGTACTTTTTTATGGACCTCAGTATTTATAACACTTAAAGTTGATTGAGTAATGTGGGTTGCCTTGGCGTCCCTGCTGGTCAGCCGGGGTGACGGGCCTTGACAGCAAACATGAAGATATTACTGCTCCAAGACTGGTCCAGGATGTCGGGGTAATCTTAAGCAATCTGCTGCTTGCTCTTGTGTGTAATACACTGTTGAAAACTTTCCCTGTGAGTGCATATGTAGGTATATACGTAGGCTTCTCAGTATTTGGCAAAGAGCTCAAGCAACTCAGAACTAAAAAAAGAAAGTGGTTGCTTTAACTGAATTAATTTTTCATTTTGCAGTAAAATTTCAGCTTAAGAATAGCATCCTTATAAATTTGGAACATAGTGACTTTTTAATATATTTAATATATACATCCTTTGGCATTAGTCTTCCCTCTCTGTTTCTGCTGAACTCCTTTCAGCTTTGCATGATCATCAGGAGAAAATATACCACTTAAGAGCAAAACGTGTTCATGCAGCTTTCCTTGATAGGTACTACAATGATGACAGACTAACTATCTTTAAGCCACCAGCCCCAAAATAACAAACTCCAGACAAGTGGAGCTGTGCAAGCATCCAGAATGTTAGGATCAGAAACTCAGCTAAGAGAGGCGGGTGTGTTCATTTGTACCATGTTTGACAGCACCAAGGTAAATGTGTTACAGCAATGCACATTTCTGCTTGTGATTATTATCAATGTCAGGATTTTACTGTATGTAAAACAATATCTTGTATGTTTAAACCAAAAGGCAGACCTCAAAAATATTTATAGAACTGGCTTTGACTGGCTGGTAGTGGTAGCATGAACAAAGTCTCATTTTATCTGTGTGTGTACAATTAGTATTAACCCTCCAATATGTGTGCTTCTGCAGGTGGACACATATGACTACTTACATGTGTCTACATGTGTACATCACGACATGAAACAGTCTGAAAAATTGCACTTGAAGATTGGGAAATGCCAGAGCTAGCATGGCCTGGTCACTAGCACATCATGACACAGTCTTTAGTAATAATCCAATTTTTCCCCAGCAGCCCTGCCTCATTCAGCACAAAGGGAGCAGCTGGTCAATATTGTGTTTTATTGTTCTTGTTCTGTGAGTGACCCTGCGATTAGTTTACCAGACATTATCCTCATCCCATCCTTAGGAAAGAATTATCACCCTGCTAGCCCGTATTTAGGGTTGTTTGAATATATAAGACCTGTGATTCTACTGGCTGTTGCAGAGGAATTTAATAGAGAATTTGACATAGAATATAATGTAAAAGACAGTATCTTCCTACCCTGTTTTCTTTGCTCATTTCCCAACTTCATTTGCCTAAACCAAGACCCAGTTTGAGGGCTTCCGTTACCCTCCCGCCTACTTTCCCAGCCATATGTTCCCTATCTCTGCTCCCACCTGGCATCAAAACCTGTTCCCAGCTGCACAGCACAGGTCCTGGCACTAGCAAAGGTCCTCCAGGTGCTGTGAAGCATACATGGGTGCTGCCATACTTTGTGTAATTCTTTTGCTGCCTGGGACAGATGCCACTGAGCAACTGACAGTGGTAACTCATTCATGTAATTGATGGTTCTTACCACGAACTTAGGAACTCAACAGGAGCTGCTGTCTATTGTGGTGGGAATAGCAGTCCCTGCTGTCTCTGTTGAGCTAGCTTTGGAGCCGCTGCCTCACTCAGCCTCAAGTTACCACTGTTTCACTGGCATGTCAGGGATATGGTTGGTTGGTGTCATGAAGAGCATCACGTAGATATGCAATCCCAAGACAGAGATAGAGTCCTCCAGTTTGGCATGCCACTACGTTTCTCTTCTTGCAGACCTGATCCCACTGAACATGTGCCTTCCAGCTTCCATGGAAATAAATCATCAGAATGGCTCCTAGGATTGCCTCCTAGGGAGGGATTGGATTAATACTGACATTTTCTTCTTTGTTGTATTTGGCTTTTCAATCTTAATAGCATTTTAATTCACAACTTAGGCATGAAATGCGATTTCCAATGCTTTTTATTCAAAGCAAGAATTGCATCACAAGGAATCACTGTGTTATACAAATGCCATAAGTGAGATGAGGATTTCAGGCCTCAAGCACAATCTTGGTTGCTTGTAGTAACTATAATAAATCATTGCCACAGCAGGATTTAGCATTTGATTGGGCTGGGAGGTGCTTTTTGCCCCATAGCTTCATGGATACTTGCTGAAAGCCCAAGTCTTGGTAGACCCAGAAACACAAGCTTCAGTTTCATTTGCTTTTATACAAGGGAAGGTAAAGACAACGTGCCCAGACATTTCCAGGAGCACATTGCAGCACTGGGAACTGTGGTGTCCGAGAAGAGGCATCTGTGAGACTTTGGTCCAGCTCAAGCAGGAGCCAGAATCTTTCCCCCCATAAGAACCTAAAACACCTTCAGTGATGTAATGACAGACATTTCCCTTTTTGAGAAAGTCTCCTTTCCTGACGCCAGGGGATTTGCTGCTGACACACTAGCCCTCTAACTTGGGTAAGAAAGATCATGCCTGCTGCTGTGCTCCACTGTCCTCATTCCAGTCTCCTTCCCTGTCTAGTCTTCTTTCCCCCGGCCTTGTCTCCTTACCCAATCCATCATCTCCCTACTTCTTCTACTCCCAGTTTTTGCCCAGCCAAACACACTTTCCTTCAACAGCTTTCATCTTTCCTTACAGGCTACCCTCTTCACTTCCCTCACCATGCTCAAGTTAAATAACTTGAGTCCATGTCCCATACTGGAGGGAAAATCCATCAGATCTTGCTCCAACAGGAAGAAATTGCTAGGAAAGTCCTACTTACATCCCACAGTTTCAGAAAGGACCTTGCCTAGTACAGAGGAATCACTGGCTACCTTCGCCTAGGAAATTTCTACTGGCTCACATAAATTCTTACAATGTAGCTGTATTTAAGAAGATTTTCCTGGTGAAGGCAGAGCAGCTATCTCTTAATTTTCAGTCCCGTGCTTTAAACCACGATGAAGGTACATCTTTTCACTAAACTACTAAAAAGAAAAATTTTCCTACATGTGTATTTTCCTATAATTTCACACTCAGAGGCACTTTGACTATTTTACCTGAAATGTTCCCAAAATATGCAGCCAGGAGAAATATCTAGCGTGGAAAATTTCAACCATAGCAGTTCACATTCAAAAAAATTATAAGCAGTATAAAACAAGGTCTTGTAATAAGAACTTTCAGAGAATCTCAGAGCCAAGAAAATTAAATATAGGTGCTATTCAGCGTTTGTGTTGCCTGTAGTTACATGCATCATGAATATGTTGGTAGAGGCCCAGAGCTCTAGATTCCACCTGACCTAAAACAAGAACCTAACAAGGAATTCAAACTTCATCCTTACTAATCTTTTCTGAGAGGGTACCCATTTGACCCATTGTGGGCCAAATTCTGCTCTCATTTACATCAGCATCAATCTTAAGGATCTCTGCTAATTATAAGAGTGATTGCTATATGTGAATAATTTTTTTTAGCAAAAATCTCAGATTATGTGTGCTGCTACCCAGTGGATTGTTGAAAAAAAAAAAAATTTAAAAATCCTTTCTTGGAGGAATAGCACCAGTGAGTCAAGGAAATATTTGCTGATGCATCTTCTAATCTGGGGCTCCACCCTGAAAATAAAAGAAAGCAAAGTTACTGAAAGTTTCCATTAGACCAGTACTTGCACAGAGCCCCTTCTGTTTTCTCCCACCTCACTTCGTGTTGATGGCAGACGAAGGTACGTAAGATCACTTTTTCCTTTGCTGTCAGTTGGATCTGAACAGCAAAAAGAAGCCAAGTTGGCAACAAACAACAAATGAAACTATTAGTGGTACGCTTCTAATAGCTCCACCAAAAATCATTAAGAGCTTGCTAACACATACACATGCATTTGTGTGTTGTTTGCAGACTTCATTAATTGTCATCTGCCATGTAAAACACCAATTTAATTAAAATTTTTCACTAATCAAGTGCATCCTTCTAATGATGGTGCATGGCAGTCATCTCTTCTGTGCAAAGTGCCACTTAGTGGAAAATTCAGGTAAACACTTGGATTATTTTTAAAGCTTGTTAAAGCAGATTTTTAAGAACAGTATGCGGCCATTTGCATTGTCACTCAAATTGTACACAAACAGAAATACACACACATGTTCAGTGTGCAGATGCAAATTCAAAGCTTAACGAACCGGGTCCTGAAAATGATTCTTAACTGACTGACCAGCACATGGATCGATAATAAGGCCCAGAAAGCCCTTCAATCCTGTATTGTCATTTCAAATCCAGGCTCTCAGTGCTAATATACAAGGGCTGTAATTTATTGCTTTATTAAAATTTTGTGGGAGTGATAAATCCGCCTTCTGAACACTGAGGGTCAGATGCTGATGCCCTGTTTGACTTTTCTCATATCCTCACTGTGATGTTTTTGCTGGGCTAGGTTGTACCCTTGGTTACTTTGGTGCTGCAGCTGGAGATGAGCACATCCACCACACCATCAATGGATAGACACCGCTACTTCCAGAGCGTGTTTTTGATAGAGAAAGTACCACAAGATCCTTCCCCCAAAGCAAGGCAGTTTCAAACAGTTTTTCATCCCAGACAAACGCTGTAGTTGGCAACAAATGCTCCCTGGCTTCCCTGATGCTGGTTTGGTCCCTTGGCACTCTGGATTATAGGAGATACAAAAGTAAAAGGAGAGTCAAAGAATACAAAGGGAGTGCTATAATAAGGCAGCAAATTTAAGGATCCTGCCTACTGGTTTCTATTTAGTTTGATTTCTGGAGAGAGTAACAAGGAAATAGTTCTGGCAGGGAATATTTTAACTTCGCTTAGAGTCTGCTTGTCTTGCTGAGGCAGCAGAACAAGGGCAGAGTCCTACTGAGACCACCTAGGAATCGACAAACTTGGTGAAAAACTTAAACAGCCTCAGGTTTGTGTTCTGGTTTTTATCACTAACTGTAAATGGTAAAAATAAGGTAAATTTGTGTTCCGAGACAGCACCTTCAGGATGTTGAAGGCAACTTCTTCAGAGTGGTGCTAAGCCAATGTTATGCTTTTTTTTTTCTGCACAGGCAGGAAGGGCTCTGGTGAGTCTCCGTACTCCACCCCAAGAGCAGGTGAATGCCCTTGGTCCTTGCTGATGCTTGTCAGGATGATAAGCATGTGGTATCCCTTTGGATCTGCTCAGCACCACTCACAAGTCAGACAAAAGCAAGAGCAGAAAAATCAAAGTCATTCTGTTCGAGAACATGAGTATGATCTCAGAGCGTTTGAAATAATGCAGTGTTCCAAAAACTTCTGCCTCCATGAAAGTCCTCAATATGATTTTGGCTTTTTTGTCTGTTTTGTTTTCTTTTTTTCTGGTGAAGGAAAGAGTTGTATTGTTTGTTTTCTGCCTGCCAAAAGTTCCCTGTATTTCCAGACTCTACTAGATAATAACCTTCTTAACGCAGTCTGTATTATACCCTTCATACTGCTGTAAAACTGAAGAATAGAAAAATGTCGACAATAAAGTTTAGCAGAATTCCTTGTAAATCACATATGCACGTATACCTGTGTCCCCTCAGTCAGAAAATTTTCCCTGCAAGACCCCGAGTAGTGCACATAGAGATCTTGCAGAGCCACTACAGGTCAAGGTGGAGGTTTTCTACCTCAAGCCAATCAACAAGCTATCTTCCTTCCCAGGTAATAGGAATGTCAAAGAGAAATTAGTTTTGGTTTCCAAAATTAAAAAGAACTATTTAAAAAAGAGGATCCCTGTTCCAAAGCATTTTAAAGGACTCATGAAGTGAAAATGTTTTGCTGTGTTACCTTCAATCTATCAAATTCGTTCTGCTCCTAGTTAGCAAAGCCATTTTCACTGTCAGGTTGCAAAACGCGAAGAGCTTTCTCTCCTTCTCACTGAAGGGCCTATCCTACCAACACTTTCCAATATGAATGGAGAAGTTCATTCCTCCACAAATGAAGTTCACACATGGGCTGAGCACCAGATAATTGCCAAAGTGCAAGTAAGCTTTATCTTTAACTTCTCCTGAATGAAATGATTTGTGGAGTATATGCAGAGAGGTAAATGCTATCTTCATTGCAAGAATTTCACTAAACTTGTGTGTGTTAGGTTATGTGGTAAAAGGCTCGTCTCCACAGACACAAAAAGGAGCACATAGGTACAACAGCAAGTTGAGAAACCCCAATGAGCAAGAAATGAGCCCCTGTCTGCTTTGTCCCAGGGCTGTCATGGCAGAGACATCAGTACCACTGTCTAGGGATGAAACCCATTACAATGAGTCAATGGAAAGACCCTCCTAGGATTCCTCTTTAGATGCTGGCAGCTAACTCTGACTACTTCCAGGGACAAGCTCTAAGAATTAGTTTCTACAATTGCCTTTCCATGAACACACATATATGATGGCAAAAATCAAAAGGTGCCAATAGCCTTAGAAGCTTCTGGCTTTTAAGTAGCTAAAAGAACCCAACACCTTTAGTGTTTTAGCAGTTAGCAGTGTTAGCAATTTCATTATATGGTATTATTTATTTGCATGTATTGCTTGAAAAACTGAGATGTGGAGAGATTCAAGCAGTGAATTATCTCATGCCATAACATAAGCAGAGGCAAGACTAAAAATATTAACTCATGTTTTTGCACTACAGGCTGAAAGTTTCAGCATGTATCAGTGAGAAGGCCTCCTTAATCTTACTGGAAATCTCTGCTTGCTGAGTACCTCTGGAAATTTTGACTGTTAGTAGTAACTCGTCTTCTATTCTGTACTGTGCCATTGTGAATTGTACAGGGATGAGGTCTTTAACTGAATACAGCTGTAACTTCTGTTGTTCACACTTTTGCATTAATAATCAGTTGGTGCAGAACACACTGCAAACCTCTTCTTCAGCTGAGGAAGTGATGATGAGCAGTCTCATCACTGTCTTGTAGAGACTAACAGCCAGATTTGTAAAGAAATTTAACAGCTAATGAGACAGAAGATGGAGTTTTCAAAAGGTTCTTGGTGCTCATCTCCTTTTTAAATGATTGCGTTGGTGGAAACGATCACGGGTTATGTTGAGTAAGAAGGGATAGATGTTGAAAAATACTTAGACTCCAAAAGATGCAGTGAGTGCCTCCCAAAACACTGACGTGCAGGAACCAGGCACACAGACACACTCAAAAGTCTCATTTGAAGCCTAACTCACCCAAAGTGCCAGCTAAAACAGTTGAATGTCTCATTTCAATTCTGCATCTGGACATCTTTAATGAGAGCAGAAGGGCATCAGTAGTCAGCAATGTTTTTAAAAACTGTCTTTAATTTTATAGAAAAAAGTTATTACTTTTTTTTTTTTTTTAGATCTGCTTTTTCACTCCTGATAAGCAACTTGCTTCTAAAATACCAATGAAATTGGTTTAAGATGATGGTTAGGCAGGTTCATTTGGACCCAGACTGAGAGGCTGGCATTATTATTTATTTTGTGAAGGCTACTCAGTGAAATTACTAGCTTGAAATGCTACACTGAGAACAGCACAGGAAGAAAATAGAAAATAGATCACTTACCCTATGAAAACTGCATCTTCTTTCTTAGAAGTCTTTCAGGTTTAATTAAATCAGGGATTATTGCTTGGATATAAGCAAGTTGTTTTTAAAATGCGCATTTTCTACTGAAGATGTTGTTTCTAAAGGAATCAACAACATTGAAAATCTTGATTTAGTTCTAGCAAACAGTAACAAATCAGCTGCCAATGATGTATATGTCACTATTGCTTGATTGTAATATTTGCCTCTAGGTATTCTGATTGAACAAGCCAGGAAGGTATAATCGTATAACACTATTTCAGTTTTTACGAATTATGAGAAAAAATAAGAGCAAGAAACAGAGATCTAAAAAACTCCTTAGAATTGACTCTAAATGAAATTCTGTTTAGGTGCACATACTTTTACTGGGAGCGCATCCGAGATATATGATAAGGTAATGATAATAATGTCATTCACTCTTTCTTAGGCAGGGAATAAGATTACATAGACTTTGTTACTACAGAGGCCTATCACAGCCACAAAAGCCTGCACTGTGAATGAAATGGTATTTGCCTGTTTATGTGAAGAATGATGAAACTTTAAATGAATCGTTGACCTTTCTTGAATGACATGTGACCTGTAAGATATCTGAGCTGTATATCAAGAGCAGTTCTTGAAAATTGCTGTCTGCTGACCGAAAATAAACAATAAGATATCAAATATGGTTTGAAAAAATTGACTTGGTTTAACACTGGGGGGGGAAAAAACCTGAATTGTTTTGACTCACCAGTCAGAACACATCAATTCTTTTCAAATCATCCTTCATCTAGAGACTGGAAGGGCTACTTCTTCCCTTTAAACCTGCTTATGTTTGAGCAATTGCTATTTACCAGAATGCATGCTTTATTTAAACAATAACCAGCAGTAATAAAGAAGCTGTAAATGCAGGGATTGTTGGGATGAGATGGATTCTACAAAAGGAGAGAGAACCTTTGTTCTTAAGATAGGGGTATCTTGTTTGAGTTGAAAGGTCAACAAAGAAGGGCAAATCTCTGAATGGGTCATTTGGGCCTTTCTCCTACTCAAAATTCAATACAGTAACTGGTGAAGTAACGCATGTAGAAAGTCTGAAAAGTCGAGGCTTTGTGGCAATTGGATTTATCAGGGGCATACACACTCCCTGCCTGGCTGTGGATTACCTTCTCTCTGTAGGAAGACAATCTTTCTATCCGGTTCTACAGGACACCAGGTGCTGACCATGGATGGCCAAACCTGAGCTAATACCCAAGCAGACATAATTCAGCAAAGCTTTGTGAAAAATGGTGGCCTTGCAGATTTTATCCTCAAACTCTGTCCGTATGGACATGGCCTTTTAACTTTGTCAGATAGAAAGCATTTGTTTGCTTTCACTCTAGACAGTGCAGCTGAGGTTAAATGACTTGGGTGTGTAGGCTGGCCAAAACAAGGGTTATTCGTAACAACTTCAGACACTTTACTTAGTTAACTGGACTTTCTTTTTAGTCAGTGGAGAAAGACAGGCTCCTCTGAGAGTGATGCAGAGCAAGAAGTAAGTTAAATTGCTTTGACTCAGCATCTAGAGAGATCCTTGGAAGAGTTTTGGAAAGGCAACTAATTAAGGTAGATGCCTAAAGCTCCATGGTGGGACCATTGCTTCTCCTTAGCCAAGGGACATTCTGGATGTGCTGGGGCATCTTGGATGGCACTAGTCACCAATGATGAGGTAACTGAGTTCATCCTTAACTGTCCAAACTGAGTACTGCAGTTTTAATCTAAGAAAACTGAACAGATGCCTAGAAATTGGGGTCTTCTCACTTGAACACACCACAGAGAAAAAAATTCCCCCATTGCTACAACAGTGTTTTCCCCTAGCTATTTTTTTATCAGCAACTTTTTATTTGGGTCCTCCTGAGGTACACTAGCACAAACACAGAATTGAGAATGGAGGAATAAAGACAGAGAACAAGAAATTAGAGATGAAGGGGAACAGAATAGACTGGCCCAGGGAGTGCAGTTTTCCTGAGATGCATCCAGCTGGAAAGAAAAAAGCAGTAAGGAAAAGGAAGCAAACAGTGGGCTCGGGTGACCTAGGCAGATGATTAGGTCAACGGCCTATGGACCAAGTATCGATGTCTTACTAGCTCAATTTGTATTATCCCCTAGGAATGGATTTCCTGACTTTATATTATTTCATTGCGTGTGCTGGAATAAAAACACCCATGGGCCTCCTCTGCTGGGAAGTCAGCAAAGATCCGTCCACTTTGATGTGCATTTTAATACCTGTCAGCTGACTCGCAGCACCAAATAAAACACAAGCATTCAGCGATGACAGATGGATTTGTTGCCCTGGAGGATTTGGGATCCATAAACCAACAAATGGATTCACTCATCTGTAGAAGTTGTTTTTTCGTCTGTGACAGCTATAATACAGATAACATTATTCATTCAACGTAAAATCCAAATCAACACAGGGGCCATGCACAAATCCTGTGGCACAGTTTACAGGAAAGTTTTAAAAAAGCCCTTAACATAGGGCTTAATTAGCTCTGAGGCTGTGGGTGGAGCAGCGACCTGGACTTTAGACAGCATCCGTTAAATAATTTACATTAGCACTGGCATAAATTTCCAAAAAGGCAGGTTCCCTCCAGAAAGTACTGAGAAGATTAGCTGCTTAACCAACTTCATGCACGTTATTTTAATAGCCTTAAAGGGCTGGATTCCTCTTATGCTTCCATACTTGCAGTCAGGCTGTGGACAGCACAGAAGGAGCTGGCTTGCCAGGAGCGAGTTTTCTGGGTGCCAGTGGACAGCTGGAATAAAGCAGCCAAAACGCCATCAGGAAAAGCAAAGCTGTTTTCAGCTAAACTTGGCTAAAATTTGCTTCACGATTGGGCTGAGGCTGAAAGGAAGTTTGCAGATGAGTCTTTATTGTTCTGTGTACCAAAATAGGTGACTGCGCAAAATGAAGGTGAATTCCTGCTACTCTTGCTCATAAGTGCCTGGGACCTTAACCCTTCAGGGATCACACTGTCTGGCTGAAGCAGGACAGCAGAGTGAAAGAGGTATAAAACTATTTTTTCTCTTTAATACAGCACATTCTTCTGTAATACAGCAGACAGCAGGGTTTTATTGCATGATGTGCAGAAAGCAGGGCGGTTCCTATCTGGCAGAACATAAGCACATAGAGCTAAAAGTCATCTCTGATGTCACCGTAACCAAGCCCACTTAGGTACCTACTACATAATCTGATACACTTTCTGAACTCCCTCTTAAAAGTCCTTAGATTTTTTGTTACTTGTCCAGGAAGAAAGCTGCTCCAGATCCTCACTGCTCCCATGGTCTGGGCTATCATCTGCCTGAAACAGAAACCATCTTTTTTCCAGTGAATTTGTACCGCACCTAGATAGGATGTGATATTTAAACCCCCTAGCACTACTGCAATAAAAATAATAAACAGCAGCATTAATCAAAATCAAAAAAGCATGTATTCATCTCTCACTAGCCATATAAAATATAGGTAGGGCCTGTCTGGTTTTATTTATGTACTCAGAGGTTCTGGTATTAAACTGGGCTATTAAACGTCAGGCTCATGTGCTGGGGGGGAAGGCAGGGGGGTGCTTCTGCCAGTCAGGGGGGTCAGTGGGATAGAAACAATGACCAGTAATCACCACTAATGGCTGGGCCATTAGTACTGATGAGGCACGAATGTCAGAGACCAGGTGCAAGTGACACGGGGAAAGGAGTGAGCACTAATTGCCCTATTCAGAAAATGTAAATGTGCTCCCAGGCTACGTGACAGCAGCGGAAAGGTATAGAAACAAGAGCTGCAAGAAGGTTCCTAGGTCTTCTCCAGCCTAGCTGCCAGTAGGGCTTTCCCCAGTGGGGCAGCCTTGCATCTGCTGCCAGAGCCTCAGGAAATGGGAACGTGGCCTTTCCCCAGGGGAAACTCTGAGGGTCCAACAGTCCATTCTTTTAATTTCCTTTTGTACCGTATCCATTTCCTACTTTACCCCTTGCTTGTAGCTACGGTGGGCTGGAACCTGCCTCTTTTAGCCAGAGCTCGCTTAGCCCATCACACAGGTATCCAGTGTTTCACACAAGCAAACTACACACTTGCTGAAATGATGGGACACACAAGGGCTTTGAATTACCTGCATAGCTATCACAGAAAAAGTCCCTGTCATAACTGCCTCACGCAGGCATGCTCTCAGAGCCTACTTTGCCCAAGGAACCTCCATAACGGTTCCAAAACCACCTCCAGTTGATAATAAAACATGTCTCTGCAAAAAGCTCTTTGTTAGCAAGAGTATCAGTGCAACTACTCTGACAAAGCACAGTTAGGTTCATCTCACCTAATTTTTACTTTCTAAAAGTTGTATCTCTGGACCCTGGGTGTCGGTCTCTTGTCCCAAGTAACAAGCGATAGGACAAGAGGAAATGGCCTTAGGTTGCGCCAGGGGAGGTTTAGACTGGGTATTAGGAAAAATTTTTTTACTTAAAGGGTTATAAAGCATTGGAGCAAGCTGCCCAGGGAAGTGGTGGGGTCACTGTCCCTGGAGGTATTTAAAGGACGTGTAGATGTGGTGCTTTAGGGACATGGTTTAGTGGTGGACTTGTCAGTGTTAGGTTTAGGGTTGGACTTAATGATCTTAAGGGTCTTTTCCAACCTGAATGATTCTATGGTTCATCCTGCCTTTCTCAGAGCAATGTTGGGACAGGGTGAATTGCCTTTGGGAGGTGCAGATCTTTCCTCTGACTATAGAGGGGGGGTTGGCTGCCTGGCAAAGAGTAAAGTCTCAGTCAAATAGCTGGAGTTAAGTGAGGAAAAAACCCTCCCCGAAGATAGATGTGACACTGTGTAAATGAGAAGACTAATTTTAAGCACTCAAGTGTGCCATTTCTATCATTCTTATTAGACAAGCACCAGGCATAACTCCATGGCCACGGATGAGCTCTCTCTCACATAGATTACTTACTTTCCTGGCTACCTCTGGGACGGTCCTTCGAGTTCAAGAACCACTTTGTTTGGTTTTGGACTTTCTGGACTGTGCCCCAGTTTAACTACATCAGTCCAAGTGTCCAGTTGCAGACTCTTAATGAAGGGAACAACAGCATTGCTATATCTGTCTTTTAAAATCTGCTTTAAGGGAAGAAAAGGTCTTTTCTCACTAATGAAGACAGACAGTTGGGGAAGAAATTCTCAATGACAAATCTCTCCTGTACCTGCATTCGAAGTTGTAATCTCTCATTGTGCACACAGTGGTCACCCTTCCAGCACTGGATCTTGCCCATTTTCATATGACTGTGATAGTAGATTTCAGCATGTGTGTAGAAGAACAGAGGACTTAAAAAGCCATCTGCTGCTCCTTGTATAGGGAAGCCATGTAAATCATGGGAAGGCTGGATCTATCTGGCTATTCTCATGTGCCACAAAGAATTTCAACTACAAGCCCTACAGTAAGTTACCCCTACTACCCAGTGCTAGGCCTTGAGAAGCACTGACCAGTGAGACTCACGCAGTGGAAAGAAATGTGTGAACTTGTACTACTTGATCGTAGGGACTGAGCCGCTTGCTTACAGCTATTTCATGGCTCTTTGATCTTTGGCCATTAGATGGGAGTGATGGCTTGGCTACCCCCAGGGTATGTAGAGTGCAGGTTGATTTTCTTCTGTCTTTGTTAGAGCTCATGGTTAGATTGTCAAATGGCTCCCTACTGTCTTCTCATGGCCTCAGACGCCTCTGCATTCCCTCACCTCTGTTACCCCGTATAGCGTGGCAGATAGCTCTCAGCCCTGGCTCTGCTCCCTCATCTTAACTCTTCCTTCCAAACTGGATGCTATGGAAAGGATGGCACGATCCTCCATATCAGCCCTGTCTTGTGCACTGTTTGCATAACATATTGCATACACATATATGTGCAGTGTATATATAGCAAAATTATGAGTACAGTATTATCAGTTCTGTGGGGCCAATGAGCAATGATGCATGCACACACCCCCAGAGGCAGCAGTTTCACACAGCGGTATTTCAGCTACAGCTATGTATCTTCAGATATCTATTTTCACAGCCTAGCAAGGGATTTCAGACTCCAGCAGGAGGTACATATATTAGCCTGTTGCTTGAAATAATCATTGTAAATTAATTAGTTTTCCTTGAAATTCTAATTTGTGTGTTGAAAATTTACAGGAACATTTCCAATCTGGGGAAACACACCAGACATCAGAATATAGCTGAAACGAAGTTCTGACTCTCCCTCCTAAAAGCACCAGTTTAGAGCAGAAGAGTCTCTGTCCTATGGCACTGTTGTGATGTAACACATATATGTGTGTACACACACACATACACACACTACTGATAATTGGAAGGTCAAAATGTATTGCTGGCTCTAATCTCCTAACTGTGATACCTCTATTATTTATTACTGAAACACATCTGATATACTACAGGAAAACTGCACTTGTCAATACCTACCTTTGCAGCTTGTGTAGTATTCTGCATGCTTATTTATATTTGTCTTTCATTTTGAAAAGTTTGTCTCATATTTTTATATTTCTTCCAGATGGCTGTGAAAAGCATATGAGGAGTTTAGAAAAAGGTTCCAGGGTATGAAGAAGGATTTTTAGCACTGGAGAATAGTACCACTTGCTATAATCAAATGCTTTAAAAAAAAAGAATTCTTACAAAAGCAGGAAAGAAAAGGAGATAGCAGGGGGAAAAGGGTAAACTGCGTTGCATAGTCTTTACAGTGCAAACCATATAACGGCGAGAAGAAAGATAACTGATGGGTAGTATTTTAAGGCATATTAACCCAATTACAAGTATATTTTTACAATCGTAGCTCCAACATTTATCACACTGCATTTATTAGACCTCTGAGCTAGGTTATGTCAAATGAAATGCTGTGAAACTACAGCATTTCATTAAATTGCTGCCAGAGCAGGGTATTCAATCCTGATACTCTAAAACCATGATTTTATCAAAATCTTTGGAAATTGAAGCAATCACTAAAAGGTGTCGGGAAATTAAAATGTTCTGTCTCAGTGAAAGAGATACACTCCTTGTAACATATATCAGTGGGGTTTTTTTAAAGACACATTACTATGCAGAGAAAAAGCATCAAATACAGGAGACATAGTAGATTCCAGAAAAGTCTAGCTGCTGCAATTTTTCATACTTAAAAATAGACTGTAAGGGCAAAAGAGCTGAGTTTCTTTCATAATTTGTTTTTAGTGTTTTTTTCCTATTCTGTAGTTGATCCTCTGATTGATCAGGTGTCTGCACAAAAGAAAATCATGCAGGATTTATAGACAGCGTTACAAAGGGAAAATAAATGTTTTCAAGCCTAGTTTCTTGGAAGTTTGACACATTTTGTGTACCTTTTAATATGTTCAAATCTGGCATTTTGCTTGCAAACAGACATTCTGGAGGATCACAAACATTTAAAATGGTCCTGAGGGCATGAAAAGGAGGAGATAACATATTTTACATCCTTTCTTATGGCGGCTTTAGCTTAAAATTCTATGTTTTCATTTACCAAAGTACCCCTGAGTACATAGCACCCATAGCTGAAGGATCACAAAGATACTGGCAAATAGGAATCTACCTGACTCTGTATTGCCTTATATATTGCCCTTTACCAGTGCAAAATTAATTCAAAGAAAAATGAAGGCATTTGAGAATAGAAATATTTTATAAGCACACTGTAGTTACACTGGGCTGTGAGGAAGAAATACTGGTTCAGTGGTATTTTGTACATCTCAGGGCATCACACATTGCCTCCAGATGTGGTTCCAGGGAGTGATGGGTCTCCTGTGTGTCCTCTGTCCTATCTATTAGCCCCACATGTGTTTCAGATACCCTGGAGTATCTAAAATGGCACTGCACACCTGTGCTCAGGCATCTAAATGTCACTCTAAATGACCATCCAAATCACAGAAAAACAGTAAATCAGACTTCCATGAACTCATTCTAGTTGAAAGATTGCCCACAACAATGGGAAAAACTAGTGAGTATTTTGTCAGTGTTTCAACCCAAATTGCACTGTAATCTAACCTTGATCAGTCACTCTGCCGGGGTGGTCAAGTACAAGTACGTAGTGTCTGACTCCACACTGCAGCTGTGCAGGACTGACCTAGCTGGGACAACCCTTACAGGAGCAGCAGGCTCAAACGAGCCTTGCAAGAGGTGGATGCAAGAGGATCCAGAGCCTTCATCATGCCACCCATGCTGGTGGCCCTGCCGGGATATGCCCTAGAAGAGAGCAGTTTATAGTAGAAATGTAGGCCTAAGGGAATGAAAAAAGGAATTGTGCCTCCTAACTTTTATTCTTAGATGCCAACAGCACCCTCCTTTATCACGTGTTGCTCGTGCAAACAGCAGCCTACGACTGTGCTGGGAACACTGAGTCATGATGATGTGTTGGGTATGTAGAGTCAGGGTGATGTCTGATGTGGTAGATGGTGAAGGACCACTATGACCACAGTTCTCTGCAGATCATCAGTAATGTTTTAGGAAATTGTATAGTGTTGCAGATACAGATGAAAGCAACAACAAAAAAGACCACTGGTAAGATTTCTGCCATAACCTTTGAAATGATTACTCAGACCATCAATATCTTTGGTGGCTTCCATTTACCACTGATTCAACTTCAAGTTTCTTGACCTGCCCAGCAGCAAAGCCCCACCTATTCAGCTAATGGTTTATTGCACCAAAAAAACTCCATCCCGCACTGCTTTTTCAATGTTTCTCTTCAAAACACCTCTGTGCCTTCTTCTTTGCTACCTCTTACGAGTGCAACATAGTCCAAGAACCACTCTGTAAGGCCTCCGTTGCATCTTTCAGTCAATTCCTTGGATGTATCTATGCCTTAGGATTTGCAGGGAATCAACTACCCAGTGATGACTACCAAATTTTAGAAATAGCTAATGTATTTCTTTATTATTTATTTACAAGATGACTCTCTGTTCTCATTTACAGCTCACAATTTGAGCTGTAAGTAACCTGTCTTTAATATTAGTATCTTTCTACACTTCTGTTGTACTCCCTAATTTTGCAGAATTAGTAGTGACATTCCTTGTTCATGAAAATACATTGTCAGATGTGTATTTGTACAGATCCTGACACAGTAAGTCCCAAATCTCTTTCTGGGAAAGTGGGTCATCTCACGACTATCACAGTACAAAAAGAACAAAAATTAATGTTGAGAGAGATCGTTAATGATATAAAATTTCACTGACTTTTCAAAAAGCCACAAATATTTTTAATTACATGGATTTAAATAATATATTGTTGCTTTACTTCTATCAAAATAAACAAGGTGATAGTGGTGAGTTTTTTGGTGTAAAGGTACTACAAGCATCTCAGTGGGGTAAAATAAGAAAAACAAGTTTTCAACAGAGATATAGAGATAAAAAAATACAGAACTGCCACTATTATTGTGTAAAGATTTATGAGATCTAGTAGCGGCTTCTAGGCTTATGTATTAAATTTGATCTCAATTGCATTTGCACCATAGGTTTTACAAGAACCACCTTTTCTGAAATGATGTCCTGGCCAGAGCTACCTTTGCCATTACAGCAAAGGCTGTAATGCTGTACAACTCCGAAAGCTTGGAGAAGATTTACATTTTTATTGAACAAATAAGTCATCAAGCTGAAGAAAATGGAAAAGGAATTTTTTGAACTTGTCTCCTCGGTTTTGTCTATTGTTCCACATTTTGGCTTGCCATCCCATTTGGAGGTGTTCACATCACACACTGGGTAAAAATAAACTACGGCAAACTATTGAATTCATTGCTATTAGGGGCATGTTCCCTGCTATTGCTGTATTTTAAACAGAGGTCAGCTAGCTCACAGTAATTATCAAATTATTGATTTACTTACTGGGTTAAAGCTGTTTTTACAATTGCTTTAGAGGTTTAACGGTGTTGTATTTCTTCCACATCTGTACTTGACGTTATCCCCTATTGCACTGAATGAAGTCACACTGTGTAAAAATAACAGTAGTGTCAAGACTGCAGCAAACCAAAATTAACATTGTGTAAGTAAACACAAATAACGCCAAGGTGGTAATCCCCTGTGGTGTAGTCTTTTTCACATAATTTATTAAAAGGTGGCTGACAAAGTCAGCCTTTTAGCATCATTCCAAACACCAGATTAAGTGCCATTGGTAAAGCGAGATCAGGTAACCAGTCCCCAGGTGCTGACTGGGCAAAGAGCTGCGGTGCTGGAGTTTACCCTTTAATGAGCTGACACCGTATAATGAACACAGTAGAGAATATAAAGCAATTTGGTGGAAAACACCTGTAGGAAGAGGTACCTATAGCACAGAAAAAGGTCTGTGGGATTAGAAGAGAGCGTGCTGCCTGGGGAGTTACAAATTTCTGATTTCTAAACCTGGCTCTGACTGTGCTGGCCAAAGTCCCTTGAATACGTCTCAGACTGACTTCTGCCTGCAGTAGTGCTTCGTGTTAATTAGGGCTCTGAAGACAGAAGCACTAAGATTGTCACACAATCTTCCCATGACAGGGAGCACAAATAGCAGGAAGCAAAACGAAATCTAACCAAACCCAAACACCATGCACACAACCATGCAACAAGAAGAGCAGAAAAAACAAAACCCAACGAGTAACTCAGATCTTCTGTGCTAAAGGCGAATAAACGGAGTGTGTTGGGATGGTAAGGATGTGCTGAATCCAGCAGGGAATGACTCACCGGTAATACAGCTGTGACTTCTGTCATCACATTTCTTCCCTTGCAGAGTAACCTATTCTCCCCATACTGCTGGCGGTGCAGCAAGCTACTCGTTCCTACAAGCTGTAGGGTGGATTTTCCTGCAGACAGCATAATGTCCCAATTAAATAAAAATGCAGAGTTCCAAGAAACGTTATTTTGTACCTCTTTTGATTATTTTTCCCCCTCAAAATTATAAAAGGGGAGTTACTAAAGGCAAGCACCTGTATCCCTAGTTAAGAACCCAGCTAGAGAAGGTCTAACGTTCTGCAGCTGCTAGACGTGGGAAGTCACTGGCTGCTGGTGTTCTTCCATTGACTCACTCAATCAAAAAAACTACCTTCCTCACCTGATCTGTCTGAAACAGAATAATCAGATACACACATATTTCATATATGCATGTGTGTGTATATAAATATTCTAGCTGAAAATTAGGCTCTAAACTGATTGCCCAAGACTATAGACAGAGACAGTCCGACTTCTCTGGAAGACTTCTGCTTCCCTGTCTTACATTTTTTGCTGAGAAGTTGCCTTGATACTTGCAGTGACTCACATCTGCCCTTGAACAGCCCTGCTTTGAAAACATTTTGACGCCACTGCACCTATGTTCCCAGAAGAGGAGTGAAAATGCCCCCCAGGGGCAGTTAGGCAAGGCACAATTCCCTGACACGCAGCGGTAGTTAACTAGCAATTTTCTATATTAATCTATACTCCCTCGGTTATTGCTCACACCGCACTCCCCCGCAGAGTTATGAGGGAGACACTATCCACCCTTGACCAGCTCCTGGAAAGCTAGCGCTGACAGATACAGCCCAAGACATGCCAACAGAGCACTTCCATGCTGGCTGAGCTTGTCATTTGCAATTATAGGAGCCTCCTGAAACTGTCCCGGACAGGCACTGGTAGTTAGCCACTGTTCCTACCCAATGCACCCGATTAATCAGTATCTGGGACTGCATCCATGTGCCTGTACCACTCCATTTCCCTGTTCATAATCTGATCCCTGGCAGCATGACAGCACCCGTATCTGTGGCGGGTTAAAGGAACAATATAAGTGGAAAGCATGTAAGTGGGATATGTAGGTACTTCCGCTCACAAGAGAAAGACTCCCTGCATATCAGCTCTCCCTTCCGCATCCCATTTCCCCTGCAGCATGTCCAAAGCTTGTGTCGGCACTGCTTCTAAATACAGCTATTTTTTCTCAGTGCCTGAATGCCATGCATTTCTCCGAATCAGCAGCAATGGTTTGCCCAGCGAAGTATTGCAGTGCTATGGGCGAAGATCTCTGCAAGACGTCGGAGAACCCAGTGCATCTGGAGCAGCTGAAAAAGAAATCTCTGTTTCAGCGAGAGGAACCAGATGGCAGAGAGGAAGACTATAGCTATGGGAAACATGTACTGAGCATGTCCTCGGATGACCAGACAGACCAGCTGCATAATTGTTTGGCTGCTGCAGACAAGTATACAAACCCCGATTCAAAGTCTACTAGAAGGACTCCCTTTCACATCAGTGAGCTTTGAACCTGGGCAATGCCTATAATTAAAGCTGTATTTACACAGAAGAGTGGGAAACTACTGGGAAGCAAAGCTGGGTTAGCGTCATCTGTAGGATTCTTCCAAGAGTGTTATGTTTGGAGCCAGTTCCTGTTCCAACACCTTCAGGCTTTGGACAAATTCAAATTCAAAT